>JBBMOC010000167.1:175500-200454 GCA_037975185.1 Centropyge bicolor | reverse complement strand
ATATATATATATATATATATATATATATATATATATATATAACTGTCAGAATGAGAATTAAACAGTCAGCAAAAGTCAGTTAAAAACCTTAGCGACAAATCTGATGATTTAAGTTAGACTTGAGACAATGATTGAATTTTATGAACATTGGTTCAAAATCTCACGTTTTATAAAACAAATTTACAGCTGCAACTACTATTCAAATTTACGTGTGGATTACTTTTCACTAACTGAATGGTTTCATCTCTGAAACATTGCAAAGCCTGAAAGTTTTGTCTTCAAATTCTAAAACTCAAAGATATTTAATCTATGATGATATGTGTTGAAGAACAGCAGCAAATCCTCTCATTGAAGAAGCTTCGAGAAGCTCAGAGAATGTTTGCTTGCAAAATGACGAGATCTTTCTGTAGATTAATTATTTCAGCTCTAAACAAAACAAAAACAATCGTACTCAGACAAACAGTGAATTGCATCACTGAAGGAAACCAGTGCTGGCAGAGAGTGACGGTTTCCACACCAGCAGATTAAGATTCAGTAAAGAACAGAAGTTTGGATCAGCTCAGTCAACGCAGCTGAAATCAGCCTCAGCAGCTCGCTCTGACTCCCCGACGAGATGGCGCACAAAACGATTTGTGGCAACTTAAGCTCTTTGAAAGTCAGCGTTATGAGAACGTATCGGACATAAAGTGAGCAGTGAGACAACAACCACCGAGTCAAAGAAATAACTGTGACTCAGGAGTGTTTTCAAGCCTGGCTGAGCTGTGCTTAGGTCTGTCCACTGTGCATCATGCCACTTAGACAGGGAATCAATTGAAGCCACTTGAGAATGTACAGCAGCAGCAGGAAAAACAGAGACAGTCACAGAACAACAGGAGGGCTTCAGAGTCTCCTCAGGAGAGAGAGAGAGAGAGAGAGAGAGAGAGAGAGACAGAGGGAGAGAGAAAGAGAGAGAGAGACAGAGGGAGAGAGAGAGAGAGAGAGACAGAGAGAGAGAGCTCTGGTTGTTTCCTGCCTTGTTTGACCCTCAGTGACGGTGTCAGGCCAGTGTGAGTCCATGTGTCCGCTCCTGTCTGTGTAACTCATCAAGTGGCAGCACAAGTCCGCTGTCAAACCGGGGAGCAGAGGAGAGAGAGGAGGAGGAAGTGAGTGGGAGAGCAGAGCTGCACGCTCCGCTGCCTGGAGCCGCAGGGACATGCTTCACGTTGCTGTAGTGAATTAAGCGTGTATCCATGTTGCCGTGGTGATTCACACATGCCTCCTCTTGCCTCCAGCCATGACGCTGCCAGGCAGGAAAGTGAGAGTTTCCAAGACCATAATAGGGTCCAGCGTGGGAGCCGGAGTCATTACGATGATCCTGCACCTCGGGGGGGGGGGGGGGGTCCAGGTCCTGAGAACTGACTGGTTAAAGGGCAATTACAGAAAGTGCCTTCACAGCGACAGTCAGTGAAAGAGGAAGGACGAGCTGAGCCAGAGGATGTTCAGCTCCTCTTCCTCTCAGTAAGCTGTGATTATGTCAGACTGGACAAGCTTCCTCATCACAACATAAACTTCCTGTATTAAGCTGGAGAGTAAAAGGACAAAAATATGCTGTGAGTGAAGATGTTTGCTGGAGGAACAGTTTCACACAGGTGTTGTGTTGGATCTCACAGTCACACCTGTTCAGTCAGGCTGCTCGTGAAGCGTGTGCCGCCGTCACTACGTGAACAGGTGAATATAAATGTGAGTGACAGTGAGAATCCAATTCCTGACCCGAACCCGACAGCACGTTACCACACTCCGCATGTATCGTAACAGCCAACGTAACCGTGCTGTAAGTACGGTATTACAGCGGCCTTTAAATAGTCCGAGCCCTGGGAGGCCACCTGTTAGCTAACTGCTGGTTTAAGACCTGAGCTGTGAGAGATGGAGGCGGGCCTGGGCACATAAGAGCTTCCTGGCTGCCATGTCTCCGTCTGTTGCTCCGTAAGAGGCTTCTCTCAGATTTAGAGACGTGACATAATTTAAAAACAACAACTGCATTAAGTACTGTGTTACCTATGTAATCAGCATTTTCATTATGACATTATGAAAAAGTAAAATGAGATATTTCAACTTTTATTCAACAGCAAGTATTTTAATCAGAATGTGGCTTTGAAAAGAAAATATATATCAAACTGGTTTATTTGTGACGGAACAATCAGCTGTGCTCGTGTTCAAAGAGTGTGTACACTCTCTCTAAACAGTACTTTGTGAAACACTTACATGATGCGTTGAGGTGTACGCAAAATATTTGGAAATTTCAACGTTGTCTTTGGACGAGAAGCAAAGCAGCAGAGAAGAAAACCAACATGCTGAATGTTGGACCTCTAATCTGCTCATCCATACACTGTAATTATATTTAGTCAAGTACTGTACTTCAAGACAAATTTAAGGTGCCTTTATTTATTATTTACTTGAGCACCTTGATGTTGATATTACAGTTGTTGGTGTTGGCCTGTTATGGATTTAACTATAACACAGTATAATGCAGCTTAAATTAGCTGCTGCTCATGAACTCATCAGGAACAAAAAAGCAATAATATATAATATAAAAATCACAGCAGCCGTTTGCCTGCATGACAAATACTTTTACTTTTGTTACTATAAGTATGTTAAGTACACTTCTGTACTTTTACTCTGATTGTGAACAACTTACTTGTACTTGTACTGGAGTATTTTGAGGCTTGTCAAAATACTCCATTGTGACATTTTATTTTCACCAAAGCTCTGGATCCTTCTTCACCCTCTGATAAAATACTTCTCCCTCTCATGTTGGAGTAGAACCTTCCTGCTACCTGACAGCTGAGTGAACCCACAAACTCCGACCACAGCATTTTATCAACAGTTCCTCTGAGCTCTCTTAGACATCTGTAATTTAGATTTTAAATTGCAAACACACAGGAACACAACGCCTCTGCAGCTCCGTACAGAATGTGAACTAAAGCTGCATCAAAGCTTGACCCCTCCGTCACCCCAGCACCTCGCTCTGCACCTTTCCTGTCAAACACCATCACCTCTGATGATCATGCACTGCTCCATCACCAGACACCACCACCCCCCCACCTCCGTGACCCTGTGCTCCACTTCAGCACTGATGGGCTCCTGACACCTCCACAGCTCGAGCCCTGCTGATGAATGGGTGTTTAAAGCTGCAGACATGTTGGCAACACGGGCCCCAGTGATGCATTACCATGTGTTTGAGACGGGCCTGTGTACAGTGCATGAATCAAAGGAGGTGATGCATGAGTCACAGGGAGTTCTGTCACACAGCACAGGTCCACTTACTCTCTGTGATCCTCTGCAAGCCCAGAACATCTTCCGGGGTGATGACCGCGCTGGACAGCAGGTCCTCCTCCGTGGTCACCGGGACCCCCACCTCGGCGGAGTTGCAGCCTTTCTTCACTCTCATCGCCGCCGTTGGCTCCGGGCTGCCGCTGTCCGAGGCTCCGGTGTCTGAGGCTGGAGGATCACCGGCGGGCTGCTTCGCGCTCGACGCGTCCTGGCTGCTGCCTCCTCTGCTGGTACAAGAATAGCTCATCCCGCGCTCCTCCTCCGCCCCCCCCGCTCCAAAGCCAGGTCTTCCAAGATACAAAACAGTTGCCTCCCTCTCCTCCCCCCTCCCTCCCTCCCTCGCTGGAGGATGCACAGTTGCCGTTATCCGGTGCTTAATTCAGACCGTCTCCGCCTTCACGCGCCTGCAGACCGGCTTTGCACGCACGCGGCTCCGGAGCGCAAAATGCGGGAGAGACGCTGCTGCTTTTCTGCGCAGCTGCTCTCTGAGATGCGATTGTGTGAAGAGAAGCTGGAAGTGAAATAATCTGTTGGGCTTCAGATGGAGGAAAAAAAAAAAGAGGCGGCAGATGGTGGTTGATGTCGATGGAGGGAGGAGGCGCATCTCAGCTGCGCAGCGCCGGGCCAAAGCGCGCAAAGAGCCAACATGACAAACCTGGGGATGGAGTCAAAACACGCCTGGTCTTTGCAATGTGCGTGTCCTCTCTGAAAACTCAGCTAAATCTACCCATCGGGCCTGAGCATTCACCGCTGAGGTCCCGCAGTTTGTGCACAAGAAACATCCCACATGAGACACATTTATATCAACCTACAACAGGTGTCTAATTGTCATTGGATAATTGGGTCAACAGCATCTCAAATCTATTGGTTAATGGAGCTAAGGGTGGGCGTTTCCATAGCCAGTGTCCAAGTGTCAATCAATTATCATCATCAGAAACTGAAGAGCACAGACAGAAATGTGTTGGAGCTGCAAAGACAGGACAGAAAGTTCAAGTGTAATGAATTAGAGGAAACATAATTCAGCTCTTTGTTCAGGCCAAAGGCTCCGTGAGGTGAAGGTTTGCTTCTCTGCACAACAGTGAGTTAATGGTGTGTCCATCCCTAGAAAAGGCTTACAGTTTCATTATTCCTCAGAGCTTTTTACATGTGAAACACTGTTCAAATAATCATCCAGCGGCTGCACAGCCCTGATTCCAACAGCTGGGAATGTAAATAAGAATATTTGCAAATGAACTGTGTTTATATTTGCCAAAAAAACAATGTTGACAATGACAAACAATGAAGACGCAGTGGTGTTGAAACATGTGTCTGTCTGGCTGTGATCAGTGAGCTTCAGTCCATGTTGCTCTTGGAGGTTCACGGTGACTTTATTGTCCTTAATAATCAATAATATTAATAATCAATAATTCATCTAATCTTATTAGATGAAATGAAATGATGAAGATCGATACTGGTGCACTTTATGCAGAGACACAATAGTCACACAGTTCACTGTACTTTATTTGAGATAGCTGTTCTAGAGCTTTGTCTTTAATAACTCTGCTACATTTCAGAGGGACATGTTGTACTCTTTAGTCTTCATCATACTTCGATCGTTACAAATTACTGTTCAGACAGATTTTATATAAACAACACATGATCAGTTTATACAGTGAAGCTTTGCTATGGATGAAACCAGCTGTATGAAGCATTTAAACATCCACCTCAGCCAACGACAACATTCAGTGATGGAAAACAAATTTACTCAAGAGCTGAAGTGAAGTAAAACTTTGAGGTACTTGTACTTTAACGTATAAAATATAAGACAGCGTGAAGATGAAACCTGTAGTTTACCACCATCTGTGACCGCTTCAGAAAAACCAGTGTCTGAATTCGACCCTGTTCAGATGTGTGTTACTGTCTGGGTCTGGAGGGGGTCATATATATATATATATACACACACACACACATATATAATACTCTTGACACCAAGATCCATTCTGCACACATGTGTTGAGTAAAATTTTGAACGCTGGACTTTTACTTCCTGAAGTAAATGATCTGAATCCTTCTGCCACCTCTGCTTGTGTTGCAGTTATCCCACTAAATTCAACTAAACATTAGGAGTCGTGTGTTTAAGCCTCACACAGCACACACACATGAGTTTGATAAATCCAGCTCCTGTTAGCTCTAACTCATCCAGACTCTTCTCTTGCAGCTGTTCTCATATCTGCACTGGAGCTGAGGAGAGAGCAGAATGGAAACAACTGTGAGGTTTTAATCCTATTTCCGTCTCTTTCACTCTCTACTGATGCATGTAAAGTCTCTGCATGACTCACTGGAGATCTCAGTCACACATGACCATCCATCACAGCTCTGCAGCGGCGCTGTGCCTCATGATAACACTGCCGAACAGCAGCACAGCAGCAGCTCAGACAAAGGCCTGCCTGAATATTCAGAGGGAGATTACAGGTGTGAGAGCAAGATCGAGTTGGAGAAAATTCCTTTTCATTAATGTTTCACACACTCACACACTGACGACCCCAAAGAGTCAGAGGTCTGATGATTCCTTCAATTAATCATGGCAGTGTTTGTGTGGAAATGTCGCACCCTAGAGGCCGTGGGCATGTACTGCAGAACCTCATGCAGATTTTGGTTTGTCCTTGTTTGTGTAGTAGAGGAAGAAATAAGCTTATTGTCACTGTACTGTAGCTATATTGATAGGTTCCCTGACCCTGAGTGTGCAGGTTCATTCAGTTAAATGAGAAGTGATTCGTAGTTATTTTAGTTCATATGCTGACAAAAATGACCTGTTAGAATTGTTACATGTTCTTCTGGCTCAGAAGCTGCACCAAAGTTCATCAGAGAGGAAAAAAATGATTTTGAAACACTCTGCTTGAAAATTAATGGTAGATTTTTATAAACATACACAGAGACAGATCTGTAAGTTTTGGTTTATTATTTTGTGTTATTTTGTTCATCAGTGTGTCAGTGAGAGACTGTGTGTGCTGCAGAGTCCTCTGTTAAACATGTGCAGCAGGCTGAGCTTCTGTTCTGTGTGTGACGTCTGTATGTGCACACTGACAGCCGCCTATATGTCACTGTGGGCTCTTCACATCGGCCTGCTGAGTTCGCTCGTCCCTTTGTCACGTCTGAGCTCCTGCTGCTACCATCAGCAGAAACACACACACGCACACACACACACACACACACACACACATATGCCTCCTCTGTCTCACATTCTGATCTGAATCCACTTTGATCAGGAATGTGCTCACAAACATATTTTTATTGTGATGTTATTTGCAGTATATCCACATGTATCTCTCTCTCTCTCTCTGTTTGTAGACATGATGTGGGAATTACATGCTCACACACACACACACACACACACACAGAGTCTGGGCAATGTGCTGACCTCAGTAAGCTCTTCCTAAATGTTTATTGTTCGGTGCAGTTAGAGGAGAGAGGAGGGTGCAGGCTCAGTTATTTACCTACCAGCTGCTCTCTCTCTCTCTCTCTCTCTCTCTCTCTCTCTGTGTGTGTGTTTTGTTCACTTTAATGACACCATGAAGAGCACTGTAATATACTGACACACCTTTCAATAGTCAATAAATGAAATAAAAGCTTAAAATGGGATTGGGTTGAGGACAGCAGTTGAAAATGTGTGTGTGCTTTGCTTGATGGGAGGAATAATCAGAAGCATAAAAAGTAGGTTGCTCTTTGACTCCCTCCTCTCTCACACAATCACCCCCATTATAATAATCTAGTCAAGCTGCCAATTACAGCTCATCAGTCGATGCCAAAGCACGGCAAGTCCTGCCAACGAGGCCTTTCATTCAGTGGCATTGCCCTCCGCTAACCTTCATTGTTGATTTATTCACTTGCACAGGTTTTCCAAAAATAGCAACAGGTACTTTCATTCACAGCTCACATCTAAAGCACAGTGTGAAAACACAGCGGCACGTTTTAGCTTTCTCACAGAGAGGGTGAATCAGGCTGCTTCTGTATGAAGGATTTTATCGCCTTACACCCAGCAGACTTTCAGAATGGACTGCTGCCATTTGAATGTAAACTCTACCCAGTTTACTGATCAATAAAAGAGCCTGATTAGATTAGCAGCACAGCCACATCTTCCCATTTCACATCTGGCGTTAATGTCATTGATCCATGTGGCCCAGCTGTTGGTCGTCAAGTTTCAGAGAATTAGATTACTGTCAAAATCATTTTCAAATGAATCGACACAGGGCAGAGACCAACAACTGATCTGAGCTTTGTCAAACGAAATGATGTTGTCTGATCCACGTGCTTAATGAGCAGGGACGCTGGAGGTCAATCAGAGATCAATGAGCTGAGACAAGTCCATGACACACAGTGATGTCACACAACAGGAAGAGATTTAAAAATTAAAATAAAATCCTCCATGCTGCCACAAACACCTGTGAACTACTCTGTAAAAAAAGGAGGAAAACAAATATTTGTCCCCCGTCCATGTTAGTATCAACCATGTGATTGATACATTAATTCAATTAATAATTCAAAGACGTCACTTTGACTAATTGCATGTGTCTTTATATGGAGTTTTTTCAACAAATGTCATGTAAATCTGTGCGAAGGTGCCTGAGAAGAGAATTTATCCTTTATACTAACATTCATATTATGACAAAATACTCTTATAAATAGTATACAAGTGTCGTTTTGTTCATTCAATAAATCACAGTATCACTTGAAAACATCCTCTGAGTCAAAGTTATATCTGAAACATGAGCTCGACTCCTGGAATCACTTCTATAGAAATAAATCAAAACAGCAACATGAAGTGTTTTACCACAGTTCCACAGTGGCCTGTCTGATAACAGATGGACACGCTGGTGGGGGAAGCCAGCTTGTTTTTTCCCCAACATCTCCATTCACCTCAGAGGCGTAGGTAATGCAGTATAGACGAGCGGCCTCTTTGTGTTTGCATGAATCGCTGTGCGTCTGTGTGTTAACCCCTCTGTGGCTCACACAACAAAACAATGGAGTCCAAAGCAAAGTGCTGACATGAGTCCAGGCGCGCCTGCCCCCCGGCCCCCGTCACCCATGGGTGTATATATACCCCTATACACACCATCTCTGCAGACCGTTCAGTGGAACACTGCGACACACAGCTCACCAGTTTGGGTAGGTCAGACTAGTTCAAAATACAGCACAGTCTCCCAATCTCTGGACATGATGGAAGTCTCTGATGCAAAATATCAGGTCACAACAGGGAGGCTGAACTGAGCTAATTCACTACCTTTACTGCAAATAAGGGATTTTAAAACGGGAGCTTAAAACAAATTAAGAGAAGGAAATAGGAGGTTTGAACACAGTTTATAGTGTGAAGCTAAAAATGCAGATAGGATGAAGATTTGGTGGCTGTTTCGATCCATGAGAGTTAGATGGTTTTCAGCTGTTATGTAGGTTTGTTTCTGTAGTGTTGTCCTCCATCCTGCCCTGACTGCCTGGGTATTTCCCCACAGGTACTACTGAAAAAGACGACAAAATGGCTCAGACAAACCCTATGCCCATGGGCCCATGGAAGGTAAGCACCTGGCAGACATGCTTAATACGACATTACCCATCAGCCAGGGAGCAGCAACAGCTTTTACTTGTTACTTATCTTTCATGACATATCCTCTCTGCATCTTCTCTGCTGCACACTGTAAATAATGTAATATCTTTTCTGTGCAATAACATTCATAACATCTCTATTCTCATATGAATAACAGTATGTCTATTACTTCTGGATGCCAAAGACAAGGAAAACATGTAACATAATGTAAATACTTTACCTCACTTGTCACTTTATTGTCTCTATGCCACTTATTGTTTCTTGTTTTTTTTATTATTACTGCCTTATTTTTTAACTAGCCACTTACTGGTATTTATTTTTGAGTTACTGTTTACTGTTTGTTACTGCTGCTGTGACAAGTAAATTTCCCCTAAGGGGGATCAATATAAGGTATCTTATCTTATCTTATCTTATCTTATCTTATCTTATCTTATCTTATCTTATCTTATCTTCATCTTTGTGTGTGTTCCAGATCACTGTGTACGACCAGGAGTACTTCCAGGGCAGGCGCATGGAGTTCACTGCCTGCTGCCAGAACATCATGGAGTGTGGGATGGAGAACATCCGCTCCCTGAAGGTGGAGTGTGGCGCGTACGTATTCCTCACCTTCAGGAAGGCTGGAACTGGTTTAAAAACTGAATGGGACTTTTGCTTCGACGCTGACAGACATAATGAGTGTGCTGATTTCTGCTTGTTCTCTCACCTCACTGTTCTCACTCTCTGCTTGCAGCTGGGTGGGCTACGAGCACTCCAGCTTCTGCGGCCAGCAGTTCGTCCTGGAGAAGGGAGACTACCCCCGCTTTGAGGCCTACAGCGGCAGCAACTCCTACCGCATTGAGAGGATGATCTCCTTCAGGCCCATCTGCTGCGCTGTACGTTTCATATACAACACAGAGTAACACAGAGACCTGATCAGTTTCAGCTGCGCTCCTTCTGAAGCTGTGCTAAACCTCCTCTCTCCTCTTTTGTCCAGAACCACAAGGAGTCCCGCATGACCATCTTCGAGATGGAGAACATGATGGGCCGTCAGTTCGAGCTGTGTGATGACTACCCCTCTCTGCAGGCCATGGGCTGGATGAACAACGAGGTTGGATCCATGCACATTCAGAGTGGAGCGTAAGTCCGTCCTTACGTTGATGCACACCCGAGCTACAAACACATGCCGGCTGGAAATACTACACAAGAATCAGATTGAGCATTTAATGAGCATGTTGGTGTTTCTGCCTGCAGCTTCGTGTGCTACCAGTTCCCTGGATATCGTGGCCACCAGTACATCATGGAGTGTGACTGTCGCGGAGGAGAGTACAAGTGTTACCGTGAGTTTGGCTCCCACTCCCAGACTCCCCAGATTCAGTCCATCAGGAGGATCCAGCACTAAGAGGGGCGCACTTCCTTTACACTTCCTTATCTCCTCCTCCTCCTCCTCCTCCTCCTCCTCCTCTCCCTCCTCCTGCACTTCCATCCCTCCTTCTCCTCCTCCTCTCCCCCAACCTCCATCTCCCCGGCTTGGTTGGTCCGGCTAGTCTCAGCAGGATCCTGGGCTGGAGTTCAGGTGCTTACTGGTGTCAGTTGCTCACGGCACTTTTTTTTAAAGAAACATCACCAAAGAAAGGAAAGATGTAAGAAAGACAGAAAATAGGAATGACAGAATTGAGAGAAAAAGCTGAATCAGTGTGACAGAGAGGCCTCATCTGCCGAGGTTGGCTGCTGAACGGTGAAAACACCTCAAAGTTTTTGCTCTTTTTCCTCTCCACCATTGATGACATCATCATCATCATCATCATCGTCATTGTTTTCTACATCAACAGATCACCAGTCTTGCTGTTACTGTGATATCCATAACTGCCTATGTTCAAGACGATGAATAAAGAGATTGAGCAAAGAAACAGAGAGATTCACAAAACGAGTGACATGTACCTCAATCACATCTGTGTCTCGTCTTTCTGCACTGACACTTTGACACCACAAATTATATTAATCAACCTGACCTGTCCACTGACCTGATAAAGCTGACAAGACATCTGCATCATTTCCATTTCATTTAATGGTGCATTTCATAAAACAAATACATCATTATGGGATTGTATATATTCGTAAAATTCATGTTATTTCATATTATTATATTCAATTATTGTTACTTTTCACACCACTTGCTTTATCCAACAACTATAGTTCCACTTACTTCACATAAAAAATTTACTTTAAACTAATTTAATGCATTTTTATTGATTAAACTGCACAAGTGTATAATGCAGTTACATTACCTGCAATTCAACCACCTACAACATTAAAATACTGCTGATACACTAATGCACCATAATTGGTTTTAATAACAGGTAGTGATGGGTGCATCCACCTTTGATACTTAAAGTGAATTCAACTGGTCGTCTAATAGTTCTGCTCTTTCACTGAGTCTGTTAATTCTGAGTGCAAAACTACTGGATATTGTATGTCTGTATTTTTACAACTTGCTTAAGTAGAGGAAGATTCATCATGCAAGTACATCTAGGAAAACACTTCACAACACTTATTTTATGATGACTTAAGCAATAAGTCTACTGGGCCTCTGATGTCGTGTTTCACCTTTTAATCCTCTGATAATGAGTGAGCGTCGGTGCGCTTGCAGCGTGAACTCCACTAGACGTCGCTGTAGCTCACGCGACAGTTGTTTCTTCTTGACGGCAGATGATGACATGTCAACAACAAACATGGCGGCTAGCAGCAACTATTGGGAAGGTAAATCATGTTAACAGCATCTCATTAAAAACAACTGTCTGCTTCAACATCTGATAATCTCATTCACCGACTCAGGTCAAACACATTTAACATGTTCAGTAGTACGTCACGTTAACAAACTTCATATCCGCTCTGAGGTGATATATTTAGCGAGATCCAAGCTAACCTGTTAGCTTGTTAGCCGCTAACGTCTAACTTAAAAAGTTATCAGCAGTTGGCTGTTATTAACAGTCAAAGTGCTGCTTAAGTTCTCCTCTCAGCTGACTTAACTACTTTAAATTGTACAGTTCAAGTGTCTTTAATTTAACTTGACCCTCTGTAAATGACGTTTTTGCAAGAAAAATAGTAAGTTCAAACAAAGCAACATCATTCAAAGTTTTACTAACAGCGTTAACAGTAAACAAATAGAATGTGAGTAAACTTAATGAATTGTTTCATTTCTTAATCCTTAACCGAGATGTTTGCACCTGTTGCCATTCGTTTTAACCAGAAAATCAATTAGTTCATTAATTAAACAATATTATCAACTCATGGGTTTCATGTTCTAATGACTTTCAAGCTATAATCCTCCCACAAACTACTGACACACGCCAATTCAATCCACACGGGTTTTATAGCACCAACATTGTGAAAGAAAAAAAATAACACGAATGCTAAAGTGAGAGTCTCACTTTGACTACAGCAATGTGTCCTACATAGTATGTGGGTTGTCTGTCATGATGTGACTTTATTTTGTGGTGTCTAGGTGATGCCTTCTATCTTGTCAGCTTCTCATTGCCTGGTTTTAGGATTAAAACACAGATTTTAGTTTTTAATGTCTGATATTTGTTTTGGTCAGTTATGGGATGTGTGCTTCCATCTTGAAATCTTTGTCCTGAGAGTTTCTGTGATGCTTCACTCAGATTTGCGTAAACAAGCCAGGCAGCTGGAGAATGAGCTGGACCTGAAGCTGGTCTCCTTCAGTAAGCTCTGCACCAGCTACAGCAGCAGCAGCAACCGGGACCAGCGGTCAAGAGATGGGAGGTCAGCAATGTGGATGTACTCTGACTTTTTCTGACCTTGAATATACATTTTAAATACCTGCATATGGTTTAAGAATCTGTGGAAAATGTTTAAATTAACCAGCAATTTTGAGCAGTTGCTGAGTCCTATAAACACAGTTTTTTGGTTTTTTTACATATCTGAGTTACTTTTTTTTTTTTTTTTTTTTTTAACAATCAGCAATTTAATTTGTTTGCAAGTAAGTGGGAAACAGAATAACATGAACTCCTTTCCCCCCCATCTTAAATCAGGTCTGATTGCATTGGCTCGTCTCAGGACAATATGCTCGTGGCCATGACTACTGAGCTGGAGCAGCTATTGGCCAGTGTAAGTCACGTATCACAAGCATATGTAGTTGCTAACAGCCATAATTGAAGTGAATTGAACTTTGAAATTAGTTTTGTTGTTGTCTGAAATTATAAATGATAATCTTGACAAGTATTTAAATTCTCCTGAATTGTTTTATACCCATTCTTCTCTGTGTTTTTTTTGTAGCTTACAGCAGTCAACGACAAAATGGCAGAATACACAAACAGTCCAGGAGCTTCGTCACATAACGCAGCGTTGATGCACACCTTACAGAGACACAGAGACATTTTACAGGTACATACAATTACTACACAGCTGTGTGTGTTTGAGCTCCACATATATTTTCATATGTTGAAGACGAAACACTTGTGAAACTGTTTCTCTGTCAGTATCATCATGTCTTGCTGACTTTGATTTTCTATTGTTTTGTCTTGTAGGACTATACTCACGAGTTCCACAAAACCAAAAGCAACTTCTTCAGCCTGCGAGAGCGTGAGGACCTGCTGGGCTCCGTTCACAGAGACATTGAGTAAGAACCTTCATATATCACTTGACAATAAAAGCCAATGTGTATTTTTAGCAATTGCAACGTTGTCCTTGTATGTTTTTTCTTTTCCATTCACCTTGATATTGCAGTTTGTGTGTCTTGAGTGAGACGTCTCTCAAGACGTGTGTAATCAATAAGAGCTATCAATGAAAAAGTCCTCACAAGGTCAAAGACGTTTGATCATAAAACACATGTCCTGATGTCTTTGCACTGACCACCAATACAAGCAGGAGCTGATTTCAAAATCCTCCTTCTGACCTATAAGTCGAAGAACTGGTACTAAATCCTGGTTCCTCACTTGTCAGTACTGAAATATTGATAAGCTCCAGTACAACCGGTGCACCTGTTGGTATTTATGTAATATTAATTCATTGTAACATGACTGTCAAGTTTGCTTTACTGCAATCAGGTCTGTACCTGGTGATTATTTTCTTTAATCTGTTGATTAATTGTTATATATACTATAAAATAAAAAGTG
Organism: Centropyge bicolor; assembly: GCA_037975185.1. Taxonomy (NCBI): domain Eukaryota; kingdom Metazoa; phylum Chordata; class Actinopteri; family Pomacanthidae; genus Centropyge; species Centropyge bicolor. The sequence continues at coordinate 186,459 of JBBMOC010000167.1, read as the reverse complement.
CACATTTGATCTCTTCAAATTGTTTTGTCCAATTTGATGGATGGTTCAGACTTTTCTTGGACAATAATTTCAACAGGAGAAAGATACTGCGTTTGAAATTATGTTATTTTTATCTTTTAAGAGGTACTCAAAGTCACTGCATTGATTTCAACTATTTCTTTTTTTGAATCTCTCTCTCCTGAGTCCACCAACATTATGGAAGTGCAGCACTTAAACTCTGGCATACTCTCTGAAGTCTGCATTATATTGGCACAGTCAACGCTTCCCTCCTCCTTCCATCCCTGTTGTTTTCTCTGTACCAATTCTTACATTTGTATCTTGCCTTCTTCCTCCTTATCTTTGGACTTTGTCTATACTGTCCTTAACCAGAAGGAGGCAGAAATGTCCAGTTTGTTGCTGAATCCCCCCCCCCCCCCTTGAGAGCCTCCATTCCTTCTATCATATTTCATCCTTTAATAAGAAGCACCTCTTCTTATTAGCCAATCTACTACCCTCTCTCTGTCACTCTCTCCCCCTCTCTCTCTTTGTCTGTATCTCTCTCTTTCTCTGGGGATAGCTCTCCTAAGTGCCTTCTACAGTAAATCAAACCACAAGGCTTTCATTGAGCCAAAGCTGAGAGATAGAGGTTACATCTGGCCTGATAGAGAGAAATGCTTTATCAGGGGGAGAGATGGAGAGCGAGACAGACAGACAGACAGACAGACAGACAGAGAGAGAGAGAGAGAGAAAGAGAGAGAGAAAGAGAGAGAGAGAAGGAGATTGTCCTGATCTGATGTTGACTGATTACAAAAGTAATGAGAGTGAATTGTAATTATTCCCATAGACATGAGAGATGTGGGGAAACAGTGAAGAGGGAGGGGGACAACAGAGGAGGTCACAGTTGATAAATTGATGATTCGTCCAAATATGGAGGTGATGGTGTAAATCAGAGATGGAGGACTGAGTTGTGGGTTAAGCAGAGCTACGCACTTAAAAGCTTTAACACAGGAAGCACATAATCAGCATCCAGGCATCAGTTAATAGGAGGCAGTGAAATAACCCTTTCAGACTGAAGCAAAGGCTGCAGAAAAACCTGTTTTTGCCGGCAACTTCTTCTGGTGCAAAGCTGCTTCAACATGACTGTGGAGGGTCTGTTGTTCTAGGTTTTCATGAAGCAACCGACAGAATATAAACTACATTGGTCGCCACACCAAACTTTTCTTTTCATAGCCATAAAAAGTGCTGTCATAACTTTTTGACTCTTTGGCCAAACTCCAAGAGGCAAATGGTAGTTTTCATCCCCCTCAGGCTAACATGGTGTGACTGTGGCACACCTTGAGAAGAAGCAATGACTAAACAATGATGATCTACTGTTACTGCGCTCTGTTGAACTGATATACTTTTGTCTCATTATCTAAAGTACAGCATACTGTAGCTATAACACAGTGATGTAACTGTCTGTATTTATCTTATTTTTAGTCGTGCAGGCAGCCGGGCTCCAGGGATCACCACTGTTGCATGTCACATACCTCTCTCTCTCACCCACATTTCCTGTCTGGAGCTCTACCATCTCTCTTAAAGAAAAGCAAAAAATGTTTCATTAGTCCAGTTCCCCATCATTTGATGTTTCTCACTGCTGTGTTTTCGTTTTCAGGTCGTACAAGAGCAGCTCAGGGGTGAACAACAGAAGGACGGAACTCTTCCTGAAGGAACATGAGCATCTCAGAAAGTAAGAGATTTGTTCAAAAAAACAACATATCACTGAATAGCAGGAAATTAATATTTGTCTGAAATCCCTCCCTATTTGCTCCATAGATGCATACTGACATTTTGTTTTTAATGCAGTCTTTTTTTTTAACAGTTTCGGGTTTACAAACCTGTGATCACTCTACTTGGTGTAGTTGTATAAGAAGGAAAGTCGTTTCACATAGAAAGTTTGTAGCTAAATAAAGAAAGAAAAAAGAAAGAACATAAAGAAAAGCAAATCGCTGCCTCGCCTTTGACTCAAATGAAGAATGGAGAGAACAGGCAGAGGACAGCGGTAGATGGATGGAGGAGAGGTGGACGCAGTATAAAGCACATTATTGATTTTTGGTCTCCAGTGGAGTCGGCCAGATGCTCACTGCCGCTCAGCTCTCGACTCAACGCTTCGTTTTTCTGTCCGTCACTTATCTCGGCAGCTAATGGCAGCTGACGTAAACCTCGCCTGTGAATGTTCAGACTCTAGTATTACAGTTTACCATCCTGGAATGTATGTATCTGTGTGTTCAGAGGAGTTGGATTGATTGATTGGCTCCTGCTACGACGCAAGTTTGACCAATCAGATTCTGACTTTCCCAAAAATCCTCCATTAACCAGCACTTTCTCCTGTCTCACAGGATTCACAGGAAGTGCTCTTTTTATGATAATAGAGCCAAAGAGCTGGGTGATGTCATGTCTTTCCCTTTGTGCTGCAATATTGATTCATGATTCTTTAACCTGGAGACACATGTGAATTATGATTGAAATGGCATCAGGCCGTTTGAGTCTTTGTTTAAGACTTTCTAAATGAAGGGATTTGATTTGATTTGAGCTGAGTTTCTTCTCTTCTTTTTTCCCCTCTCATGTTCACAGCTCAGACAGTCTTATCGACAATGCAATAAGGTAAGCTTTAATGCTCCGCTCGCTCTCCTCCTCCTCCTCCTCCTCTCTCATTCTACTGTCGCTCTCTCAACACAGCCACACATCACAAGCACACGCAGCACATTCAGGACTCTTAAAAACATTCAGAGCAACTCAGTGTGAAGACGGCTACATCTCCTGCATCTTTTCCTTCCACCAATCCCTCGTGCTTTCTCTGTCTCCAGTATTGCTATGGCGACCAAAGAGAACATCACATTTCAGCGTGGGATGTTGAAGTCCATTCAAACCAGAGTCACAACTTTGGCCAGTATCCTTTCATCATTTTAATCGTTTTTCTTTTGGATCTTTTGAAATTGAAATTGTACTTTTACATGTTCAGTATATTTGCATGAACTTGTCTTGGTTCAGGAAACATGCCCTGACCTACAGTGAGAGCTGCTGTGGCAGACGGCAGACTCCACCATTATGCTCCTTTTATCACTCTTCCTGGTTGCTCCAGGAGCTGCTGTCTGTCTCTTACTCACTGCAAGGAAAGGGAAAAACCCGTCTTAATTATTTTCCTTCACCACACTTCCCCGCCCCGCAGATCGTTTCCCCGCCATCAACAGCCTCATCCAGAAAATCAATTTGCGCAAGAGGCGGGACTCTTTAATTTTAGGTGGGGTTATTGGCGTCTGCACCATCCTCCTGTTGCTCTACACTTTCCACTAATGCACTGGTCGACTTACTTTCTCTAAGAGCCGAAAATATTATTACTCAGACCAATCATTTTTTTAATGTTTTCATATGTACTTCATTCTCTTAAATGACAGTTTAAAGAATCAAGAAAGGATTTTATTTTGAAGTTAAAAAGTCTTAATTGGAAATGAAAGGGTGCACGTTAATTTATTTTCTGAGTTATGGTGACATTTGCTTCTTGGAATTTATCCATTGCTGCTTCTATCCTGTTGTAATTTTAACTCTTTATAAATGTATGAAGTAATATTTGTCTGGGGTTGCCTACTGTTGATGTCACACTTCTTTGTATAGTATTGGCGACGCCGAATAAAATAAAGGTGATGAGCTCACTTTCACGTTTGTCATGCTCATTCAGGTTTATTTCATACATGCAGAACTATGGCACAGTAAACCAGTCGTACAGTATAAATGTATAAACATCAACATCAGAGTGCCGAGAGCAGCGCATACAGGGAGAACAACCCCACTCATATCTTGCAGTATATTGTAAACGTGATGAGGTGTAGAGATTCAGGCAGTTCGACAGAGTCTGAACAGGAAGCTGCTCAGTTTATCATAGGAGCACGCAAAGCAAAATATCACAGCAGGACTGCAGCAGGGCTTCGTTGTGATGAACGTACATGAGTCTGAAACTTGATGTAAACAGTGTATGAAATCAGTTCGTCCATCTTCCCACAGACGTCCAGTGCTGATTCAACAGGAAGAGAAAGAGTGGCGGCATGAACAGACCAGAGGTGCACTGATGCCTTTTACTTGTCTGACCACCTGTTTTTAATGATGCTATTTGTCCTTGTTAGTTTTTAGGACATCCTCTTATCTAATGATTTTTTTATAAGCAGACTTTGGTGTCATCCAATTCTCTGTGTCAGGCAGGTGTGTGAGCTTCAGTGCACCTCCAGTTAGCTGTAGGAGTAGTTACACTTGGTCCAGAGCAGGTGCTGTCTGATCATCCCGTCCATGTTGTTCCTGAGTGTGTGGGGTCGTTGGGGCTTGAGCATTGCCAGAAAAAGAGAAAGTGCCCGCCACTTCTTTCCTTCTTCTCTCCTTCGTCCATAACAGAGAAAGCGATAAGTTACATCAGAGTCTCTTCAGCTTGTTTTCAACTCAGATTTTGTGCTTTTTCATCTCCAGAACATTTTCTCCTCCTCTCTCTCTTCTGTGCAAATTTGAGACCAGGTGAAGGAGGCTCCTTCCATCCTTCAGTCCACCTCTGGTCTCTGAACAACAGAGGAAAGACACATTAACATACACAGCTTTACACTGAGCCTTGTGCCTGTATGTTTCGTGTCTGTCTTCCATACCTATTGCAAAGCTAAGAAGACGATGACAGCCACACCCAGCACGATGGCCAGGCAGCTGAGCAGCATGGACAGACGGGCATACTTCCTCGCTCCCTCGATATCTCCTGTGTGGTGAACAGACCTCGACTAATGGGAAAGAAAGAGGCAGGTGATCAACAACTAATTACACAAAAGTCTGACAACAGTGAACTGAAGCACAGACCATAATACACATCTACACTGGCTGATTGTAAGGACCATGAAAGCAGCTCACCACATGTGCGTACCACAGCGCGCACAGGTTGACCGGCACGGCGGGGCAGAAGCAGGCCAGCACGGCCAGCCACAGGAAGGCCGGGGGCGCGGACCCCGGGGGGACCGGGGAGGGCAGCGGGCCCAGGCTGAGCCGGGACGCGGACTTGGGTGGGGTCGCCAACTGGCCGATGGAGCCCGACTTCAGGGGCGACCTGTGCCCGTTCTGGTCCGCGTCCAGGGACCGGACGCTCCCCCGGATGGTGAGGGAGAAGGAGTCGGACGGCTTGAGGTTGCTCTGGCCGGTGGGCTCGGTGGTGCCGGCGCTCAGCAGCTTCTCGGTGTCCTGGAAGTCGGTGGGGTTGGAAACTTCCCTCTCGCCCAGGTTGCTTTTCTCAAACGCGCCATCAGTGTTGATAGCCATCACTGAAGATCAGAGACGTCCAGGTGTGTGACTGAGCCGCGCTCCTGTGGACAGAGATGCTGAAGAGTCTCCCTTCAGATGTTCCCCATGGGGGGTCATCAGATCAAATATTATAAATTCAGAGAGCGTATACTTTGATTAATTAAGCAGTCTAACTCCATCGAGATGTCTTATTGATGAGCCAGATGTAATTGATGTCTCAGTCCCTCTCGCGCTCAGCTGGCGCTCCGGACGCGCGCCTCGCCTTTTACCCCCCACCCACCCCCTCTCTCTCTGTTATGTACTGAGGTATGACCGCAGCTCTTACATCTCCACAGCTCATCCCGGTGTCTGAGGCCTCATATGCACCAGCAGAGGCTTGTGACAGCGCAAAAAAACAGCAATTAAACCGAGAGCGCGCGGTGCGTAAAAGCTTTCCATTTACGCGCGGGCGCATCAGCTGGATCAGCATGTAAGATAAGACACAGGGTGGAGAGAGAGAGAGAGTGGTCTGATCGCACATGCACGCCCTGCTGACTCAAGTTCACCTCCTGCCATCTTACAGCCTTGAACAGGAACCTTGTCTGTTTTACACAATGCTCCATGAAACTTTGTCCAGCCTGAAAACCTGCTATTAAATGAGCTGCACTTCAACCAGTCACAACACAGCCTGTAGCTGCAGATGAACACGTCAATAAATAAAAATAAATTCTCATTGTTTCAGCACTGTGCATGTTGGATTTACTTCTACATCTGCTCCAGTGCAAAATGCAATCTGAACATTTATTCCACCACTGCCATCAAACAGACTTCAACATGTCAGCTTTAGTTGTGCATCAACTACATGATGAGTGTTAATAATTCACTTCACCAGTTTGTGATATGGTCTCTACATCAGGTGTCATTAATCCAGGCTGACTTTATGTCTCTACACATGCTCTGTGACGACCCTCAGACAAGTTTTAATCTCATGTTTAGAGAGACTATTGCGCCATCTAGTGGGGGTTTTCTGGAAACTACAATAGCCTGAATGTGTAGGTCTGATAATAATATTAATCAACTTTGATTATATATCACCTTTCAGAGCAATATTAACGAAAAGGCAGAGACACTAAACACACAAAACTCAAAGAGAGTACAACAAACGAAAATGCTCAAATAAATGAAGTCACCAAAGGCCATTTTTACAAAGTTGGTTCTTGAATATGAAAAAAAAAGTAAAGATGAGCCCGAGTTTGCAGCTCTAATCTCCTGGTCGTTCCAAAGTCTCAGAGCTCTGACTGCAGAGACTCTGTCGCCATTGTGTGTTAATGTGGACACTGTGAGCAACAACAAGGAACAACAACTCTGAGGGTCCCAGGGGGCAGGAAGGGACACAGTGCAACAGCAGATCTGATAAATAACCTGGGTCAAGGCCTCTCAGAGCTTTATGAAACCAAGCGTGAATGCAACAGGTAGCCGGTGTAAAGACGCCAGGACCAGTGACATGTGATCATGTGATCATCATGAATCCTGACAGCAGAGTTTTGCATGAGCTGGAGGAGGAAGAGGGATTGTTCACTGATGCCAGATAGATACGTTAGGAGCCTGATCGACTGGTTATAAAGGGACACATTAAGAATCCATGGAAATCCTTGAAACATTCCTGAACTGGTGAAACAAACAACTCTCCAGGTTCACCTTGTCTTCCTTAACGTTCAGATACAGTTTCTTGCAAAAGTCTTCATCCCCCTTGAACTGTTCCACATTTTGTCACATTACGACCACAAACATAAATATATTTTATTGGAATTTTATGTGAAAGACCAACACAAAGTGACACGCAATTGTGAAGTGCAAAGAAAATTATACAGGATTTTTTTTTTTTTAAATAAAAAACTGAAAAGTGCAGTGTGCAAAGGTATTCCCCCCCCCCAACATGTTCCCTGTCCCTGCTGAAGAGAAGCACCCCCAGAGCACGATGCTGCCACCACCATGTTTGACAGTGGGGATGGTGCGTTCACAGTCATGTGCCGTGTTAGTTTTCTGCCACACATAGCGTTTTGCGTTCGGGCCAAAAAGTTCAATTTTGGTCTCATCTGAGCAGAGCACCTTCTTCCACATGTTTGCTGTGTCCCACATGGCTTCTGGTGAACTTCTTATGCTTTTCTTTTAACAATGGCTTTCTACCTGCCACTCTTCCATAAAGGCCAGATTTGTGCAGAGCATGCCCAATAGTTGTCTTGTGGACAGATTCCCCCAGCTGAGCTGTGGATCCCTGCAGTTGGTCCAGAGTCACCATGGGCCTCTTGGCTGCATCTCTGACCAGTGCTCTCCTTGTTCGGCCATGGACTGAACAGTGCTCCGTGAGATGTTCAAAGCTTGGAAAATCTTTTTACAGCCTAACCCTGCTTTAAACTTCTCCACAACCTTATCTCTGACCTGTCTGGTGTGTTCCTTGGACTTCATGATGCTGTTTGTTCCCCAATAGTCTCTTAACGAACCTCTGCAGCCGTCACAGAACAGCTGTATTTGACTCAGACTAGAATACACACAGGTGGACTCTATTTAGTCATTAGGTCAACATTCGATCATTCAGCAAACATCAGGCAACTTCTGAAGGCAATTGGTTGCACTCAGAGAAAAGGGGGTAATACTTTTGCACACTGCACTTTTCAGTTTTTTACTTTTTAAATAAAAATTAAATCATGTATAATTTTCTTTGCACTTCACAATTGTGTGTCACTTTGTGTTGGTCTTTCACATAAAATTCTAATAAAATATATTTATGTTTGTGGTCGTAACGTGACAAAATGTGGAAAAGTTCAAGGGGGATGAAGACTTTTGCAAGAAACTGTACAGGTCCTTGTGCCCCCCCCCCAAGTCAGATTTACATCAGGACCACTCAAAACTTACAAGCTTTTCATATGACAAATATGATGATTGGGCTATTTTATACGATTATTAAACCAGTTGAGCCTGAGAGGCATTGTCCTGAATATCAGTCAGTTCTGAACATTATGTGACTTTCAGGAGATTATTTTAAAACTTCCCTCATGTCGTGATTCCACCAGTGAACAACCAGCCTTCAGATGGATCACTTCAGACTGATTCCAACAATGTGATCTCCTTCATCCAATCATGTGTTCACAAAGTGTTGACCCTCTCTCCATCCTCTCTGATGAACGACTGAGTCTTTCCAGGATGAACCTTTCAGACCCAATCATGATCCTCTCACCTGTTACCAATCAACCTGTTTACCTGTGGAAGGATCCAAACAGGTGTTTCTGGATCAGTCCACAACTTTCACTCTTTTGTTGCTTCTGTTTGAAATTGACAAAAATCAATGCAGTTGATGATCAAATATGAGACATATTGTCTTTGTGCCGTCTTCATTTGAGGATTAAGAAATGATCACATTCTGTTTTGTTTATGTTTTGCACAGCGTCCCAGCGCTGGAATGCTGCTCGTCCATCTATTGTGTGCTTCTTTGTGTGTCTTGTTATTGTTGGACGGCCTTCAGTGCTGGTATGTGTCTTATTGTCCATAGTGTGCAGTTTTGTCCACAACAATAAACCTCAAGTCTGAGAAAATATTTATTGTAAGAAAACACAATTTATACAGTTTTTTACATTAAAAAAAGGACAACATGTGTGTGACCATGACAACAACATTTAGTTCAGCCTACAGTCACATATAGCTCACATGTGATTCACTGGGGAACATAAACAATGGTGGCTCAAATCTGGCAGGTTATTAAAGTCCAGTCTGACTGCTGAGCGTGTGAAACATCGCCTTCCCAACAATCCGCCCCCCCCTCCATCCGCTTCCTCTTCTTGAGTCATCCGGGGCAGGGCTGACCAGAGCAGTTCTTCAGCTGGCAGCTTTAGCATGTGTACAGGAACATAAAGCTTGCCAGTGAAGAACTGCTGTGTGTCAGCCATCGGGGGCCGAGGGGGAGGGAGTCCTGGGAGTCAGCCAGCCAGTGTGAGGGTCTGAACCAGAACCAGGGCCCGGAGCGACGGCCAGCCAGCTTCGGGGCACCAGTGGTGACTCGTTCTTTCTCCTGCCTTCGTGCGACGACGCGCACATGTTCCTGCGAAAAAAGAGAAGGAGAGATGGTTTAACTTCCCCTCTGAAGTCCCCGCTCCGGTGGCGTGGGTATGAGCTGGCCCGCAGCCACTCACACACGTACAGTAAGTGGGTGCAGTCGAGCCACAGTGTGTGCGATCAGCTGTGAGTAAGTGGGTGCAATGAGCTGATATGCAAGAATGACTGGGGAGATGCACAAGATCATGCGTCAGATGACCAGGAGGGAAACATGCATCAGCAGCTCAGCTGTGCCTCTGCACGTTAGCCTGCGCCAGCAGGAAATTCTTAGATATTCTCTTCGTTATGATGCACAAAATCACAGTCCGGCCTCTGGAAAAAACACTCCACTTTTTTTTTTTTTTTGGTCAGTTACCCTGGTTACAAAGCGTGAGCGAGAGTGGATGAAGAGGAGCAGAAAGCCTCCTCATGAAAGCAGACATCTTGGAATCCTTTCAGAAGTCTCATGGAAGACTATTTGTTTTTGAAGTCTTCACTAATAAAGAGAGCGTTCAGGTGTTGTGGAGACAGAAACCCTGTGGCTGCACCTGATCTGCACGTCTCGTCTCCAGACACACGTTGTTGCTGGGTTTCATGTGAACAAGCACAGTTGTTCTGGCACTGTATTTAAGACAACAGATTAACCTGTAGTTAAGATTAATTCAGTCTAAATTAAAGACACTGTATGTGTATAATTTTTAGCCATGCAAGCAGCGAGGCTCTGTGGCAACGTCGGTTTGTCCACTTCCTTTCTTTTTTTAAATTTCTTATGGGATTTTGTCTGACTCTTAATTACATTGCTTGCAAAAACACATAAATCTCACCTAAATTACACTGACAACAATTTGCTCACCAAGCCAGACCTTCAGATATGGAGATTGTTTTGGAGCAGTTGTGAGGAAATAAACAGCAGCTCCCTGCTAACTGCATGCAGAAATAAATGCACAGAGGTTTAACGTCCACAAACTAACCAGTTAAAGACACAGAGCTGCAGCAGGTCTGCGCTCCGCCTGCCTTCACAGAATGTAATCTTGTGGTGATCTTGAGATATCGAGGACGTGCTCCACTTCTCTGGTTGACCATGAGTAACGCATGCTGTACATTCCTGCAGTAAGGAGATCCAGAATAATCTCAGGTATGTGAGTGTCCCGTAGCCTGTGGACTGAGCTCAGCAGGGGGGGGGCTCAGGCCATGATCAGCAGGACTTATGAGACATTCACAGACACCACTGCAGCAGGACTCAGTTTGTCTCACACTTTGTTTGGCTTTTACTGAAGGATCATCCTGACACTGACAGAGAGTCGTCACCTCTCACACATATAACTGTGCTCAATATAGAAAACACTGCCTGTCCATGGAAAAACAGCAATAACATTTTTCTTCCAGCTCCTGACAAATTTATCTACGTGACAAATGTCAGAGTGGTTTTGAAGCCGGTGACTCACGCAGAGGCCTGACTGTTCTGACTGAGACTGATGGACGCTGAAAACATCAGATCAGAAATCTTCTAAATCAAGTGATGATTTTTTTTTTTTAAAGTTAGTGAGTCATGTAACTGATAACTGGACTCCAAAATGGCCGCCATCAACTCCCATGAAAGTTGCTGTTGTGTTCCTG
>JBBMOC010000167.1:84929-126364 GCA_037975185.1 Centropyge bicolor | reverse complement strand
TCTGCCACTGACTTAGTTTTCAGTGTCGCAGCCTGAGAATTATGTTACCTGATAAAAATGTTCAATGGTTTTGGATCTGTGGTCAGTTCCACAGGTTGAGGCGTCTGAGTCAGTGTTGGGAGAGGAGAAGTTGGATTAGTGCCTTTCCTGTGAGAAAATGCAGTGATCCAGAAACACTGCATTAGATTAGTTTTGTTCTGATCATGTGCACTATTGTTTTATCTGCGTGTGTCAATGACAGTGAAAAGAAAAGTGTATGAAATCTGAGCTCTTGTCTGTGGGTCATGTGCATTTATACTTCAGTCAGTATGTGTTCATGTGTCTCTCAGAGGAGGAAGCAGAGCTGGCAGCACGCTGTGAGGCTGCAGAGCGCCTCCTAGAGGACCAGCAGTGCATGATGGTCGCGGCACGTGGGGAGCTGCGGGCAGGCCGAGCTCGAGCGTCGGCCCTGGGAAGGAGCCTCAGGGATGAAGAGCGATGCTTCCTGGAGGAGCTGAAACGCCGCAGCCACAAAATCACGCTGCTGAGTCGAGAGCTGCAACGACAAAATGTCATCACGACGAGTCTCTGCCACGAGCTCCACGCCGCACGCTTAAAACTGTTCCAGCAGAGGCAGAGCTCAGGGTGTGCTGCCGAGGGGGAGCAGGAACCCAGAGGAGAGCAGGTAGAAGGAGCAGAGGAAGAGGAGGACGAAGATGAAGAAGGTGAGGAGGATGAAGATTACGAAGCGGAGGGCTCAGACTGGCTTCTGTCTCCGCCCCCTCCGGCCTCTCCCAGCCAACCAGAAGCGAGACACAAGAGGCGTGTCAGCGTGAGGGAGGAGCGGGTCAGAGCTTGTGTCCCGCAGGAGAGAGTGACGGCACCTCAGAGGCCACACCCCATGCCTGACCCCGCCCTCTTCCTCGTACCGCTGAGATACCGCCTCCTTCGCTTGAGCCAACCAATCAGAACGCAGGACGCTGAGGGGCTGGAGGACGAGTGGGAGGACATAGAGGAGAGCATGGTGCACAGGAGGGTGGACATGGGAGCGGGGGAGGGAGAAACTGCTCTGTGACGAGAAGAGAAAAGACAGAGTCGTCTTCCAGCAGGTCTCGATCCGAGATCAATCAACATCCGATGCAGTTATTCTAGAAGAAGCTAAAGATGAGGGAGATGTAACCTTGTGATTGTCTGTAGATTCCAGGAAGTGAGTTAGATATTTAGAGTTAGTTGCACAAGAGTGTGTGATCAAACCTACACGTATTAACTGAATTTGTCACATTGATGGAACAACGCGTGCTTTGAAAATGTGAAGAAACAAGTGGGGGAAAAAACGTCTGAATAGTGGGACGGTTTCATATGGATGCCTTTTGATTTTAACACTATCGATCACGGCTTCTGCCTCGTAGCCTTGCCTCTGGGTGTATGAACACTCACACCGTACTGGTCAAAGTGGCAGCCTGCTTTTTCACTGCACTCGCCGTATTCCAGGTTCAGAAAGTCACCCTCGAAGGCTTAAGGACATTTTGTATGATTTGCACTTTATTAAATTCATGCAATGTGCCTGACAATGGCAGAGAATTACTCCTGGTGTCATGGTGTCTGTTTTTAGTGGGTCTTTGTCACTTTAGATATTTTGACTTGTGACGTGAGGAAAAGCACTAATATTGTTAACAATGACTGTTCAAGGGTCCCAGTGAGACATGACAGTGACTGTGAACCAGCATCACAATACCCAGAAACTGTAGCAGCTAAATGGAATTCAGCCATTAATTTTATGGGTTACACCTGTGCATTTCCTACTGTGACATTTTAAAACATCCGCTGTGAAATCTGCATTTTTTTCAGCATCTACTGTTTGTTTTTTCTTAGTCAGTGCTAACAATTGTATATTGTAATTATTGCATTCAATAATAGTCAATTAATTGAGTTGTCAATCAACAGAAAAAAACACCAGGCATTTCCAGCAACATGAGGATTTGCTGCCGTACTTTGTTTTTTGTTTTTGTTTTGTTTTTTTAACTTTATTATTCTTCATGACATACAATAACATAAAACACGGCGATGTGCCTACCAGTTTTACACTTTCAATTGAAAATACAAATATTTGGTTGGATAAAATTAAAAGTAAAAAACAAACAAACAAAAACCCACAAATATTCCCACCCACCTATACATATTCATAAATACTTACACATATATTTTCACACATACCTATATACAACTTAATTAAAGAGGAGAAGAGGAGGTAATCATAAGTGAGGCATCGCCTCTGTCAATGGTGCCCATCTGTACTTTGTTTTTAATCTGTTGAGTGAATGAATCTTTGGGATTTGGACTATTGGTCAAACAAAATGAAGCATAATCAAACAGTTAATTAATCTAGAGAATAATCTGCCCGATTGTACAATAGCTACACACATTCACTGCTCTGAAATACCAGCGTGACCCTGTCAGAGTGGCTCACAGCTCACAGCCATATCCGGAACACTTTCAACAATATGCTGCTCAGAAGCTTTGTGTCACATCCTACACTGGGTGGCAGTGCAAGCAAACCTTGACCGGGATTTAAATATAGTCAGATCTGCCTGCACTGCTGCAGGTGCCACAGAGGGAAAAGAAGGAACCTCCCACGCAGACACCTGCACGGCTGATTCTCCAGGCTCTCACAGCTGACCACATGAAATATTCAAACAGAGGGCGCTGAGGAGGAACGCAGGGAGATTGTGATGACTCACAGTCTGAATGTCCTTCAACTGAGGTCTGAAATTGCAGCTTTTCTACTGTACAGATTTTTTTGCTCAGGCCACAGCAGCTCACTGAATCATACAGATGTTTCCTGATCTGAATGACTAATGAAATAAAACCACATTAAATCACTCATTACAGGTGCGTTACTCTGGTGCAAAACTGCTAAATGAAAAAAAATATTGACGAGTAGCTGTCGGTCCAACATTGAACACACACACACACATCTATAGCACAAAATTGACTAATCTCAATTTCACCAAATCATTTTGGCCATGTCAAAAATGCTACTAAACATATATCTCTGTATTCTGTTTTAACATCTCTCTATTTTATTTTGTTACTTATTGAATAATGGATATCTGGCATTATCCTCACTAACATCTTATTATTTAAATTAAAGTATTTTTATTGATTTTGTTACTTATATTTATATAATTACATATATTACTTATATATAAAGCATATGATGTTTTTTTTTCATTTATGTTTAATTATCAAATTTATAATTTAATTTATTCATAACCAAACTAATATTTTATTCCTTTACATTGTCTTTCATCATTGTGCTTTCTCATCACATGTCCAGTGTCCGACCAACAGGCCTGTTGAACTGAATCAAACTGAACTGAATGGAAAATTGATTCATCTCTTGAGTTTTATGACAAGATATGGAGACAGTTAGCGTCTTATACCGAACACCTGCGTTACTCACACGTGGTGAGTAGTTGGTGAATGGTATGGGACGTTCTCGCTGAATGTTCCAGTCATGCTCTCGAATGTGCTCAGAATGTTAATGCCTCTCTGCAGAGCTGCCATGGAAACCAGAGAGCTGCCGAAAGTGTGTGAGGAGACAGAGAACTGCAGGGGAGGCGTGTGTGTGTGTGTGTGTGTGTGTGTGTGTGTGTGTGTGTGTGTCATGATGCCTTGTGTTGTGTTTATTCATTAGGAGGTAGGTGCCTAATGCGAAGAGGTGCCAGACCTCCTGCTGCTGCTATTTATACACCTTCTGCACATTCAAGGTTGATAGAGAGTGCATGCACACAGGAAGTTACATCATGAACGGCAGAGAGGTTGCCCTCTTCTGGACTTGGATGGGTACTGAGTGTGTGAACGTGCATGTGTGTGTGTGAACAGAGGGCCTGCGTGCTCACTCACAGCTCCTCTCCACCCATGAAGGGCAGACACACACACATGCACTGACACAGTCTGTGCAACGTGGTTTCGCAACCAGGACGGGGGAGGCTCCCGGAGAGGAAAGCCGGGGGAACTCAGCTCTCTGATTTCAGCAGGATGAAGAGCAGAGGAGTCTGGAGAAGTTGACTCAGTCTCTCCATCTCTCTACACTGGCTGGTAGGGCCTATACATTGGTTACACTGATGTGATATTGAGCTGTTTTATTCTTCTCCTGTTTCAGCTATGTGCACGTTTTCTGCTGCATTCTTGTGTCTCATGAGCTTGAATACGGGTTGTTAGTTTTATAAAAACTCTAATTGAGATTCAAAGCATTAAAATGGAGTCTATTAAAGGTGTGCTGCTGTTTAGATTTAGACTTGTTTTCATATCTAAATGACCCTAAATGAAGGGTTTCTTACTCAACACTCATCCCACTCTTTCATCTGTTCCAGGATTCCCACATTTCCGACATCATTCCAGAGTTCATCCCATGAGATTTAGGATCCGAGGTGTTCCCGTCCTTTCTGCTGTAAGGTGACACTCCATAATCTTCCTGTCAGCAGCTGTTGTCTAAGGCTCTTAGCTGCTTGTGCTGACACATGCCACACAAACACACCCACACATGTGACAGTGACAGAGCAGTTTATAATTAGCAGCCGAATTCGAACATGCATCGAGGATTTGAAGAGTAATTTAACACCAGATGAAAAGCAGATGAAAATGCTGTTCACTGCTGACTACTACTGCACCTGTAACGGTGATGTCACAGGCTACTGGCCAATCAAAAGCAAGATGAGGAGTTAAACCACAAGAGGTCAGCAAAACAAGATTCTCAGTAGCTGTTAAACAAAAGTTTGTCACTTCTTGATTTTTATTTCTTTGCTTTGGCTGTAAATTAATCTCTATGTTAGTCAAACTTATTTTGAAGGAAAAACTAAGTCTACACAGTTACAGTTCCACTTCCTGTTCCAGCTTTGACCTACAATAGTTAGTATAATTTGGTGCTCCTGTGAAATTATGTATCCTTTGTGCTCAGTTCACCTTTAAATAAAGTGGTTGTTAATTAGACAAACCTCACATTACTTGGTGTTGTTATAACAAATAGAATCAAAGCTACAAAAACAAAGCCATTCATAATCAACCACAGTTTACCTTAAAGTTTCTAGTTCTAACTTTACTGAACTCGTATAACTGCTGTGGTCTTCTCTCCCTTCGACCAGCTACACAGTTGTATTGCTGCTTTGTGCACAAAGGCACCATGGGAAACGCAGTCCAGTGCTGTCACACGCTGTCAAACTACTTCAAGTGTAAGGACGTCCCGGCCCAGGGCGAGCCGGAGAGATCCCCTCTGCTCTCCAGCGAAGAGAGCGACTGTGAGTCGCCGAGCCTGCAGGACGAGCTGGAGGACGACCTGCTCACCGTCTCCACCGGCGTGACAAACCCCACCCTCGAGCCAGAGAACTTCCTGTTTCCTGACATCATCCTAAGCAGCAACCTGGGGGGGGACGTGACGCTGGTGGAGCCGATGGTGTGTCTGCTGGTGTGTGAGGAGGAGGAGGGAGCCAGGGTGGAGGAGCGGGAGGATGAAGGACAGGAGAGGAGCCACAGGGGGAGGAGCAGGGGGGTTTCTGAGGTGGAGACACAGACTGAAGTGGAGACACAGATCGGGATGGGGGTCCAGACTCAGACAGAGTCAGAGGCAGACCTTAAGGCACAAATGGAAATATTCATGTGCCATAATGAGGCTGTGCAGAGAGAAACCAACACACTAACACATACTGTCAGTTCAAAAGAGGAGGTGGTGGATGTTTGTGGAGAAGATGAAACAGAGAAACAGGTGGATGTGCCCTCGGAGGCACCAACACATACACACACATCACAAGAGAGACGCTCAGAAACTGTCACTAAGATGCTGTCAGAGAAAGAGAACAGGAGGATGGACTCTGGAACCTGGTCTGAGGTGGATGTTTTTGTTGAGTTGGAGACACCGGGGACGGTGGAAAGACAGGCTGAGAAAAACCAACTGGCCTTTGGAGATACAGACAAGAAAGCTGAGCAGGAAGAACTGAAGCAGAAACACACCCAGGAGGTGACCACCACTTCAAAGCTTACGTTTCAAAGAGAACAAAATATCGAGTTAAACACAGATGAAGAGAATGTGTTGAAGCTGGACTGGACAGAGCAGCAGGAGGACAAAGAGCAAAGCGTTGAATCACAGAGCGGCTCAGAGACGCTGACTGAACTCAGTGTAAAGAGCATGAAGGAGAACGTTGAGTCACAGAAGAACATTACACACAGCATCAACAGTGAACCTGTGGAGGACTTTGATACTGAACAGGACAAAGAACAGATGGAAGAGTCTGTGGCCTCGGGTCTGGATGTAAATGAAAAAGAGCTTAACACCATTCACACAAACATGAATCAGTGTGAGGATCTCACAGCTCAGACAGCAGGTCAAAACCTGCTCCGACCAAAGAGGGACGAGGACGACTGTCAGACCGGTCTGCAGCCTGTTCTGGACCTGGAGACAGTCCTGCCACTGGTGGAGGGTCAGGAAGGGTCAAAGATGGAAATGACCCTGTTTTCAGTCGACAGGCTGTTTCTGGCAGCTCCACACGTCAGAGGTGAGGGATTTCATTTGACTGTGTCTGTGTAGAGTGAGTATTTGTACTCTACCATGTACTCTGATATTCAATATGTTCCCAAGGCTTCTACATGCAGCACACACACTGGTTCATCATGCTATGCAGTGTAATTTACCTGATTAGTTTCTAAATTAAAACTGCAAATGGTAAATTAAAAAAATAAAAATGGCTTATAAGCTTTTATTATTTTATAACTACTCAGGATTGTCAGGCCATAATTAAAGCACACTGGAGAAGGAACTGAAATGTTAAAGACCAGATGAAAAAGAGCAAATGCAAATTGTGTGAAAATTGTGCAAATTGTGGAAAATGGAAAAACGAAAATCTATCTTAAATAAAGTATCTTAACTTTTTCCCCTTTTCCATTTTTTTGTAAATGTTTTCGTTTCTGCTTCTGTTGTACATTTCTATCTATTTGACATTTGAGTACAATTTACATTTCTAGTGTCCCTTTTCTTTCACATTTAGTTATGACCTTCATTTAACTATGATTTTCCTACATCAGAATACAATAATATTTTTTTTCCATTTTCCCTTTCAGTTTGAATTCTGGGAAAAAATGATCCTCATGTAGGCAGGTTTCACCCTCACACCTTTATCTTGTCTCTTCTGTTGTCAGCAGCACCTCCAGGCCAGCCTGAGGAGAGCCCTGAGGACGACCCCACACAGCGGCCTGATGGTGACGACAGCAAACAACTGAGCATCCGTGACATAGTCGATCTCCAAGAGACCGGCTTCACTGTCAGAATTCAACCTCCTGGAGCAGAAAGCTTTGAGCTTCAGGTTCTGCTGTACAACTGTCGTCACTTTGTCAAACATACCTGAGTGTTTCTTCATGTCTCTGTGAGTCCTCCTCTGCTCTCAGGTGTCAGGCCAGCTGCTGGTGGCAGAGCTGCACCAGGTGCTGATGGAGCACGAGATCACCTGCCACCGCACCTGCTTCTCCCTGCAGCTGGGGGGCGCTGCGCTCGACAGCCTCACAGAGCTGAGCTCCATCCAGGGCCTGCAGGACGGAGCGCTGATCAAGGTGGTGGAGGGTAACTGCCTCGTCCTCTTCCTTCTCTATAAGTTAATAACGGTTCACTTTGGAGGATAAGGTTGTCAGATCTGATCTCAGTCTGCTTCTGTTAGACCCTCAGACCTTCACATGGAACAGTAACACACTGTCAGACCTCTCATCCAGGCTCTTACTAACCTCTCCAGGTGTCGGACAGATTCTCTCTCTCTTTATGGCTCAAAGGTTCAGATGATCAGGCTGCGCAGACACAGTGAAAACTGCTAAATATCTAACCTCATTCACAAAGGTTAAAATCAGAATTTGTGACTCCACACAATCAAACCACAGTTTAATTTTACTTTAAGAAACATCACCTCTCACTAATCTAACACATCCTTCACTTTAAACCTTATTAGATATGAGTCACGTGCAGCAGCACTTTGTGAATAATGCAATAAACACAATACAAAAACACTGTGTATTGTTCGTTTGGTGATATTGAATGATATGTTGAAATTAATAAAGTCACAACTTCAAATCATCAAAATAAACCAATCACTATATTGAACTGCATGGCAAGTTCCTGTTTCACTGATCATATCACATAATGATAGATATGTTTTTCTTCACTTCAGTCACTTCATATTGTCTATACTGATTTGCTTGTTATCTTCTTTTGCACCAGCACAGTAAAAACCGTCCAATCACTGAGCTCTTGTAAGATTGAATTCAACACTTTATAAGCATCTGTTCTGATCTCGCTGCAGATTCGTACTCAATGCGTGACGCTCGTCTTCATCTCAGACACGTCCGCGACCTTCTGAGGAGCCTGGACCCGGCTGATGCTTACAACGGGCTGAACTGCAGCTCGCTGTCGTACCTCACCTTCTACACCAGAGGAGACAAGGGTAAGACTGTTCCTCCTCACATTAACTTTTGCCTGAGTTTGTCTGGCAGTAATCCATCAACCGTCCCACCTCCGTATGCATCCCTTCAGACAGTGAAGGTGTGGGGAAGAGGAGAGCTTCTGAGAAGGAGAGTGTTGACCTCAGGTGTCCAGAACACATCCTCCCTGGATGTAAGGACCGACCACTGACTCCGCTGCACCCGCTCAGAGACGACAGGAAGGTGAGGGAGCAGCTTTCATATCTGCACGTCTGATCAGTTAAATACATGACATTCAATGAGACGTGTATTCAGTTATAGTGTCATTGCAGCCGTTACAGTGCCTGCGGGTTCTGACCATGAGCAGCTGGAACCCCCCTCCAGGAAACAGGAAGATGCACGGGGACTTAATGTACCTCAATGTCCTGACTATGGAAGACAAAGAGCTCAACATTACCTGCTCCACACGCGGTTTCTACCTCAACCAGTGAGTCTGAAACCCGTCAACCAACTGCATGTTTGCCAAGTTTTTAGCCATGCAAGCAGAAACATCTGCTGTTCCTCTACTTTAGTCCAGTGAATTATTTTTAACAACTGTTGCATGGATTGATTGAGATGTTTTCACTTTGAAGACATTTTCATTTATCCTTAAAAATATATCTTAAACAAAATCTTGTACAGACAGTCATGGTTCCCTGATGATATATCTTGGCATTGCTGGATCAATAGCTGTGGGATTTGGTACAGACATTCATGCCTCCCACTGAATTTAATACCTTTGGTGATCTCTTAACTTTTCATGTAACTGTTCATGCTCTGATTGTTCCAGGTCAACTGCCTTCAACTTCAACCCTAAACCTGCAGATCCCAAAATCCTTTGCCACTCCCTGGTCGAGCTGCTGAATCAGGTCAGCCCTGCTTTCAGGAAAACCTTCAGTGCTCTGCAGAAGAAGAGGTGAGCAAACTGTCTGTAATCACTTTTCATGTCAATACAAGAGCATGTGACATGTTGTTCATATCAGTACAGTAAGTGAACAGTCACAGTTCGTACAGTAAACCAGAAATCCTCACACCTCCACCAACCTCACTCATAGAAAAATGTTCCCTGTCACTTGTTGTGAACCAGAGTCCAGCAACATCCTTATGAGCGGATCGCAGCACCTTTCCAGGTGTTCACCTGGGCGGCCCGTCAGGGAGACCACGCCCTGGACTGTGTCAGAGCAGAGGAGACACACACCAGCCGCATGGGCCAGGACGAGCACACAGCTGGGCAGGTTGCAGACGTGAAATATGGAAATGCAGAGAAACATAATATTGCAGTACAGAAGTTCTGGCACCTGCCTGTATGCATACACACACAGAAACATCACGGTGCGTCTGAGGCTAACTGTGATGATGTGATGTGTCTGACCACAGAGTCGGGACTGGAATGAGGAGCTGCAGGGATGCAGGGAGCTCAGCAGGAAGTCCCTTCAGGAGCGCCTGCAGAGGGAGAGGAGCATATTCAAGGTGAGAGCACAGATTTCTGAGGAGCATCTTTCCAGTTCTCTCTCTGATTAATGCTTAGACGAGCAGATTTATTTCTGTAAAATGATCCATTTAAATCCCTGAATCAAGGACCAATAGTACAGGACCCAGATGTATGAAGCTTCTCTTGTCGTGCTTCTCTGTACTGTTCATGTTTTTTAATGAAATAACTGCTCTTCTTGCTCTGGGATTAGATTATGCTCTTATTTATTCAAATCAAGGAAGAGAAACTAACCAAGATTTGAATCCCTCCGTCCAGACCAACAGTGACTTTGTTGAAGCTGCAACACGAGGAGCCCTGGCTGTTATCGATGGTAACGTCATGCCGTTAAACCCAGGGGAGGCTCCACATATGCAGATGTTCATCTGGAACAACCTCTTCTTCAGCCTGGGCTTCGACATATCTGAGCACTACCGCCCACTAGGGGGCAACACTGCTGCTCATGCTGCTGCTATCTGTGACCTGAGGGGAGCACAGGTAGACGTCCTGACAGGAGTACCTGCTCGAGCAGTGAGATGTTTACTTTCAGTGGTTCTGTAAAGTATGATTACATAGATTAAAGGGAAAAACAGCGTAATCTTCCCCTTAACTACTTTACTTATTTTCACTTTCAAATATATCTGCTCTAACATCTACTATTATAATTATATGTAGTTGAGTGCAGTATATATAACATTACATTACTATATCATTATATTATACATGTACATGTATGTCATACAATGTATATGCTATATTATATTATACTACTACTATATGCTATATTGTATTATTTTATATTGTATTATTATTGTAGTACTGTAGTACCATATTACTAGATTATATTTATCATAATGCACTATAGCATTAGCATTACCACTGCTGCTATTGTACCTTGTACACACTCAGGTATACACATTCAAACTTCTGTTATCTCTACTGCCTAATTTATTGTATCTATTCTTAGATTTTTTTTTATTTTTTCTACTTTATATTCTACTTTCTATTTTGTATTCTAAACAGTGCAATATAGGAGAAACGATGGAGATGTCAATTTCCCGGAGGGAACCTCCCAAAGGGATTAATAAAGTACTCTGTCTGTCTGTCTGAATGTTCTTGCCATGACAACAACAACACTGATGCTGCTTTGCTGCAGGCATATGCATCTGTGGACACAGAGGGGCTTCACACACTGGGCACCGCTGTGGTGGATTATCGTGGCATCCGTGTCATTGCTCAGACCATCGTTCCCGGGATACTGGAGAAAAACCAGGAGGAGAGTGTCGTCTATGGCTCTAATGACTATGGGAAAACGGTTTTTACACACCCCAGGTAACACAAAAACAAAACTGTCTCATATTTTATGTATTTAAATTTTGTAGAAGTACAGACGTCATCAGGCAACCTTTCATTTTCCCAACATTATTCCAGGTTTCTGGAGCTTCTGGATAAAACCAGTAAATCTCTAAGAATCCAGCATCACAAAGTGCTCGACCACAGCGACAGCCCAGTGGAGCTTTGCTCGGGCATAGAGACCAAAGGCATCCTGGGTAATGATGGAAGACCCTACATCTTGGACCTTCTCCGGACCTTCCCCCCTGACCTCAACTTCCAGTTCTCAGAGACAGGGGGGAGCAGGGATGCGCCAGAGGAGTGTCGGAGCTCAGGTTACCCAAAGCCACATCCTCACAGTCTGGCCAGCCTGAGACCAGAGCTGATAGAGGCCTTCGTCCAGCACAGGTGAGGAAGAGGAGATGTGCAGTCGCCATGCAGCTGTTAGATTAGAAGGATGAACTGAGTTTGCTTGTTTGTGTTTTCTGTTGCAGGTATGAACTTTATGTCCAGACGGTGTCCCAGGGACTCATCCAACTGGAAGATCAGATCAGAGCCACAGAACAGAGTGAAGGACCGAGAGAAGAGAGAACTGGAGCTGCAGATATGGGTGAATAAGACCAGCTAAAGAAGTGAAACGATAAAACCTGTTGATAAACCAGGAGAAATGTGGTTGTTATTACAGAGATAAATTATCCTGAGAAACAGAGTGAGATGGTACAACATTCACCAAGCCAAGGATGTACAATATGGACATAAAGTCCTTAAAACACTCAGCAGAAGATTTCAATTTGGGAAACTGTGACTCCACAACATAAGGGCAGAATGAAAGTGATGAGCATTGTTTGCTTGTGCTTTGTCGATTAATGATGTTTTCATCTTTAATTTTTGTAGAATCTCGGAGAAGAGCTGTGATGACGAACGCTTCCAAGGCTGTCGGATCAGTGAGTGACTCTTGCTTTGACGTCCGCTTCAATCCTGATGTTTGTTCTCCAGGTATTGAACACGTTTGTGTGTCCGCTCACACACACACAGTCATGTATACAAGGGTGTTAAAAACGAGACAAAGATTGACCTGTGTGTCTTTGTTGCAGGTGTTCGTTTCCCCTCTGAGTGTGCTGAGGACGTTCGGAGGCAGAGACTGCTGTTGTGGGACGCAGCTGCTTTTCTACTGTCTCATCAGATCCCGGCAGTGGTGAGTGTTGGAGCAATGATGTTCAGGCCTGTTTGTGTTTATACTAATGCTCCTGTGTGTGTGTGTGTGTGTGTGGTAGCTGAGGGACTGTCTGGACCACGCCGCAGTGCCGATGGATGGAGCGACCCTGACCTCAGCGCTACACCAGCGGGGTGTGAACGTACGATACCTGGGCACCCTACTGAGCGAGCTGGACAGGGTGGAGGAGAGAGAGAGACTCAGCCACATACAGGTAGTTACCACAGCCGTTACTGACCACACCAGCTGTGATATGGAAAGTCATTGTAGCAGCCTCCCTCTTGAGTTTAACACTGACGAGTTTTCCACTTCTGTCACGATGCTGAAGTCTTTCTGATTGTCCAATGTTCCCTGACAGAGGCTATCAGTCAGTGAGGTCATCATCAGAAGTGCAAAACACATCTTCAGGACCTATCTACAGGTGAAGCTGACAAGTTGAATACTAAAATAACATTTTGCCATCCAGCATTACTTTCCTAACATGAACATGTGTCTGTGTGATTTGGCCCCAGGAAGTAGAACCTGCCGTCTTCTCTGCTGCTGTCAGTCACTTCCTGAACTGCCTCCTGGGTTCCTCCTCCTCTTTCCCTGACTCCGGCTCAGATGAGCTGCTGTCACGTCGCAGGAGCCGACGTCGACGGAGCCACGGGAGTCGAGTCACCGTGCTGACGGACAGCGTGTGGGCTCGACTGACCCCCGGTGAGCTGTGGGGCAGGATCAGGACTGAGGCTGGAGATTATTACCACTACACCATAGACAGGTTTGTGTGTGTGTGTCGGGCATGTGTGTGTCTGTGGTTGGATATGTGCAACAGGATTTGACACTGTGGTCCTCTCTGTGTTCAGTGAAAGTGTAAATGAAGTAATAGAAAAGCACAGCCTTCAGAGGATCTCCCTGCTGAGAGAGATTGCCATCAAGACGGGCATCCAGGTCAGACATGTTTCTCCTCATTATACATTTGAATAAGAAAGTAAATGAGCCCATGCTATCTATGATACTGCTTTATTTGAGCAAGGTCACAGGCAGGAAGTTTGGCCTCACCATTAATGGTGGTAACCTGGCCACGCCTCTGTCAAAGTGTATGCTCATATTGGATGTGTATTATCTCCAGCATTGGCTCAGGGCTTTAAAATGCAGCTGTTCCAACTTGTCGTCTTTCTCTCTGTGTTCAGGTGCAGCTGAAGGAGTACGCGTTCGAGTCTCGACACAGGCCAGTGTTTAGTGAGGAAGATGTTGTCAACATGTTCCCCGTGGTCAAACATCTCAAACCTATAGGAACAGATGCCACGCGGCTCGTGCAGCAGGCGCAGGTGGCCATACAGCAGGGTGAGAGACGCAGACACACAAGCACTGACAGCTGCGTTTAGATGAATCTTACATAACACAGTGTGTGTACATTAGAGTAGCATGAGGGCCTCGATTAGTGCTTAAAGTGACTGACCATTAAACAGAGGTAAACAGTGTCTGCCCTGCTGATGTGCAGCTGAACATGACATTATAGAAAGGCTGTAACTTAGCAGGATACCTCGTTGATTTTACTAACTCAAACTGCTCAAGTCTATATTTGATTATTATATCAACCTCTGATAATAATTATATATATATATATATAGGAGTGTGTGTAGCATATATTACACTTCCATACTGGTATACATGTAGGTTATATACTTGTATACTATATATATTACTATTTTGTTATTAATATCATTATTGCTATTATTACTATACTACTACTGTTATTTCTGTCACTGCTGTTGTTGATATTGATGCTACATAGCACAGGGCAGTATAATATATTATTATTATACCACATATTATAATTAATATTATTAGTAGTCGTATATTACTACTATTATAATTATATGTAGTTGAGTGTAGTATATATAACATTACATTACTATATCATCATATTATACGTGTACATGTATGTCATACAATGTATATGCTATATTATATTATACTACTACTATATGCTACATTGTATTATTTTATATTGTATTATTATTATAGAACTGTAATACCATATTACTAGATTATATTTATCATAATGCACTATAGTATTAGCATTACCACTGCTGCTATTGTACCTTGTACACACTCAGGTATACACATTCAAACTTCTGTTATCTCTACTGCCTAATTTATTGTGTCTATTCTTAGATTTTTTATTTTTTCTACTTTATATTCTACTTTATATTTTGTATTCTAAACAGTGCAATATAGGAGAAACGATGCAGATGTCAATTTCCCGGAGGGAACCTCCCAAAGGGATTAATAAAATACTCTGTCTGTCTGTCTGTACAGATTCTGGCATCTGACAGATTTGGTCTTCCCGATTGGAAATATCATTTGATGGAATTAGAATCCCTTAGAGTTCATGTGAAGAGAAGATGTAAATTTTGTACATTCAAGACTCATCAGCAGTGTTTTATGTTTGCTTTCAGGGCTTCTCAAAGACGGCTATGAACTGATTAGCCAGGCCCTGACCTTGTTTAGCAGCGTATGCGGGGTCCTGCATGAGGATGTCTGTATGTGCCTGCGTCTCCTGGGTCGGCTCAGCTACATCCTGGGGGAATATGCAGACGTAATTATGCATTTCTACCATGACCTTTCACCTTGCCTGACTGCAGACTTTTAAAGCCTCACCGACTTCTTAAGTTTAGTTAAGTTAAATCATATGGTCTGAACATTTCTTAGCTTTCTCAAAGTTGTTTTTCTCCTTGTCTAACAGGCTCTCAGCCACCAGGAGAAGGCTGTTATGAGCAGTGAGAGAGTCCAAGGCATAGACCACCCACAGACCATACAAGACTATGTAAGTTCCTTGACCTTCTCATCGATCCAGAAACAGAGAATTGAGTCATAACATGTTGACCTAACTCTGTCAACATAATATGTCACTTGTGTCTTCACATGGACGTACTCTCATATCTGTCACTCAGACTCATCTGGCCTTGTACTGCTTCGCTGGAGGCCGACTGTCCACCTCCCTCCAGCTGCTGTACCGTGCTCGGTACCTCACCCTGCTTGTGATTGGAGAAGACCATCCACAAGTCGCACTGCTGGATGTAAGTGAGACCTCACCACCAAAATGTTTCTTTCTGTTTCTCTACTCTTGGCATAAAAATCAATGGAGATGTTAAAAGATTTAAACAATTTTTTAGTCAGTGCTTTATGATAATTTGAGGATTTGACAATAACAGAAATACAACAAACTTGAAAATTATCTTCAAGTACTGACACTTTTAAGATTATTAAAGTGCTGGATCAGAACTAAATGTGGAATAAAACTTGAGGAAAGAAGGTAAAATACATGTCACCCGTGTGTTGGAAATCATCTGTTAATGTCCCTGTTGTGCTGCACTACGTCAGAGCATGCTGGGTCTGGTGCTTCATGGACTGATGGAGTATGAGCTTTCCCTGAAGTTCCTACACAATGCTTTAATTTTAACCTCAAAATACCACGGTGCCACATCCCTGAAGCATGCACACAGGTACGACAATCTGTCTTCACCTTCCTCTGTTTTCTTACATTCTTTTATTCAGAAGCTGATGGAATGGAAAAAACACACATTGCAACATTACACTTACAAACAACCTGAGAAAATGATAGAAATGCTTTGTAAGTAATCAGATGACTGTGGTCTTCCCTCATGTCAAAGTTAACCTCTCTGCCTCTCCATGTACAGTCATCATCTGCTCGCCACTGTGTACGAGAGTAAAGGAGAGTTTCGATCAGCTCTGCAACATGAGAAAGAGGCTTATACAATATATACGAAGCAGGTGTGCTTTAAGGTGCAATAATATCATGTTTGCTGGTGTCATGTGTCATCATTTGAACTGAGAGACGCCTTTGTTGCACATGAAGGTTGGTGAGGAGCATGACAGCACGAAGGACAGCTCGGAGTACCTGGAGAGTCTCACTCAGCAGGCTGTGATCCTTCAGAAAGCCATCAACCACATCTACAGCAACACACCCAGTGCCTGTATTCCACCTCCAAAGGTTTGTACACTCTCATGAAATAAGACATGCCAGCATTTCTGGTCGTGTGATACTTTTATCTCACCTGTGTTTCTCTCCAGTTTTCCACACCGAGCCTTCCCACAATCCTTCAGCAGCTCAACCTGACATGTGGAATCATTTTCATCCCCCTCAGGTGAACACTGAAACTGTCCCAGTTCAGGAAATAAACAACTGCTACCGTTGTGGTTGTGATGTTCATTGTCATTGTCGTGTGTCTTTTCTCTCTAGTGCAAAAGAAATAGCAGACCTGAGGACTAAGTTAGAAGGAAAGGTTCAAGTGGAAGAGCTGGAAAAAAAGACTTGAGAAGTGCAGCCAACAACACTGTGGATTGGTTGTTACAATAGAACATCTGTGTTTCAGTCAGACTTCTGAAAATGACAAAGGCAAATAAAACCTGGGTGAATTGCTGGTGTTAATAGGCAGGTTAGCCTACTTTGGACAACAACTTACTTGAGTAAGAGGCAGGTGCAGTCTTCTGGTTTTGGGAGAGGACTTTGTGTGTTGTCTGTGGAGGACTGGACATTGAAGAGAGCTGTATCTAAGGCAGGTCTATCTGCAGACATGATATAGGTCTTGCTGAAATACATGGGATCCATAAATGAACACTGCAGACTAACTCTGAGGGAAAATATGTATAACCCTCCTGAATTTTGTCAGAAAAATGCATAAACCCTATATACTAAATAAGATTTATTTGGATTACACTGCTAGATGAATGAAGAAGCACAGTACGTTGAAGCCTACTTCTAGTGTGAAAAACAAACATAGCGACAGTACTAAAAACCAAAAATGAGTAGATTTTTAAATGATGTGCTGTGGTCTTGCAGTCCCCGGTTTATCCACTGGGTTTCACACTTGTGCCATGAACTCTTCTCAGACCATGACCATGACTGTCTATATTCACTACATAAAGGCATATTACATACAGCCTATCGTTGAATATTAAAACAAACCTAATGGCTCTTTTGGTGTGTACTACAAGTCCAATATAATTTAATGATCACAGTTGTTGTGACTGTTTGGAAACAATAAGCATCTGAGCATCTTATGTCTTCATTCTAAAGGAAAAAGTGAAATTAGTGGCTCAGTAAAATGGAAATAATTATCATTAGTAGCATTTTATTTTGTTATTGTCATCAGGAGAACTTTTGTGTTTATCCACTGACACCAAATTAGTGAGAGAGTGAGTGTGAGAGAGAAATAACTTTTCTTTCAATGTATGGCTGTTAATCTGAAAATGTATACATGTAGTAAAAGTAAAATTATTATAGGTTATGTTATAGCTTCCTGGATGTTGTTCTGTGGAGCAGCATCATTTGTCTCTAGGTGACATCATCACAGTAAGAAACTTGTTTACAATAAAAAAAAAATTCAAATGAATTAAAAGCTGTCTCTGTATAATAACAATAAAGGAGTATGTATATAACTTATATTGATGTTGTGCTTTCTTTTCTTTAATTAAAAGAGAGAGAGAGAAACGTGCACGCTGCGCGCCTCCGTTCCGCTCACCTCAACGTGCGCGCTGCCGATATCCAACCGCGACCGTTAGCCGGCGTGAACGCGGCGGTACCGAGGAGGAGAAACATCTGAGCGAGCGAGCCGGCTGATGAGAAAAGTCACAACACCACATCAAAACCAGAGCTTCCCACTGCGTGTTTAGACCAGCCGAGGGGATATGATAGCAACCTTTTGTCTAAGGGTAAGTTAGTGTTTTATACACGCGTGCGTGCTTTTGTTTTGGCACTTAGAAAGACTTGTTATTTTTGACGACGAATTGCCTGCAGTGTCTGTCTGCGCTTTCCCGTCCCGATCTCAAAATGGCGGAGAGGCCGACAGCTAAGCTAAGTGGCAAAGTTGGCACTCACAGGAGCATCCATGTAGAGACTGGTCGTTGAAATAGTCCAAAGGTGACATTAGTGTACTATCTAGAATGTGATTGGCATTTTGAAAGCAGTTCTGTGCTGCTCGGTCACTGCGTTATTTGTATGGAGACACTTGTTGTGAGACCTAGCTGAACATTTGGCTAACGTTAGCTGCGTCTATTTATGGAAGTTCTGTGGGGATGAGCTAACGTGGTACGTTAGCCGGCTAAGCTAGCTGAGGTGCTATCAGCTTGCTGCCATATTTCCTCACAGCCGGGTGACAATATTGTGATGTAGCTCGGAAATGCATAAAGTAGATGCTAAATTTGTTGAATTTATTTGTTGTGGGAACATTTTAATTTTTGTGAGTAACTGCTTAACAGTGAAACCAGTGTTGTCTTGTACTGGGGAATATAAGCTAATACCTCCATAACTGTTAAATCAAACTTGGGCTACATGTCCCATTCTCCTACGCATTTTAACGGATAAATGTTATTTTATTTCCATCAAGTGACAATATTGTTTAGCTACTTGTTGGCATACACTAAATCCTTTTGCATGTTTTGATATGGTGGCTGTGTTAGTGTAAATCTAGCCTGCTCAAACTGACAGCTCCAGTTAACGTCTACGTTGTCGGGCTAAGCTAACGTTAGCTGGAAAGGGCGTTGCTGAGCCATTGCTGCAACTTTGCCCTTGTGGCCATCGAAGCTTGGAAAGACGTCACCCGAGCTGGATTTTGAACTCAGATCTTCTCCAAAATTCAAAGCAGCGTTAAGCTAATTTGGGTTGATTTTCTGCATACTGCAAGCTTTATTAAGGTAATCTAGTAAGGTTAGAGCCATCACAATTAGGGTGGGGACTAAGAAATGGATTAGTACGAAATACTGATATTGCACAAGGCCGTAATAAAACAGATTTCTCTTAAGATTTACAAAACTGTTTCTGAATTTTCCCAGCTATTTGACTGCTCAGTAATTATTCAATAGCTGCTATTGCAAAGCAGTGTGAAGGCCCATGTCTGCAGAATAGCTAATAAACCTTTATGCGTTCAGTTTTTCAAAATACTCCAGCAAGTCAAGGTTTTACCTATTATCTAGATAATGCAGTGAAGGTTTTATTTCTGCTATATTTATCCCTACTCTTTTTCTCCTCAGTATGACAAGAACTAGGCCCTTTAAAGTAGAATACTTTCTAGTTACTTAGTTAGTGAGAAATCAGAGAATGATTGCTGTCATGTTTCTGTACTCTGCCACAGCTGTTTTGTATTCTGTCACTGTCTTGTCACATTTACTTCTTGAGTATTGGCAGTGAAAGCACGTGCAGGATTTCAGATTAAAGGTTGAGTAACTTCCACACTTAGTGTTTTTATTGTAGGGCAATAGACTAATATAATGATAAATTTCGAGACATTGTTGATCAGGAAAATGCAATTAGGTGCTGTAGACTATCAGTTAAAGGAAAGAAAAAAAATGTGCCCCTCTGTTTGATTTGTAATCAAACATTGTCTTGTGGTTCAGCTTGTGCCAGCAGGGACTTGTTTGGCCTGAAGGTCAACCATAAGGAGGGGCATTGTACAGCAGCTTGACACAAACAGAGCATAATGACTGAAAACTTGATGTGCAGCCTGAATTAATGCCTGTGGCTGCTTTCATTGCTGTTTTGTTAGATTTAAGTTGATTGACTCTTCTGGAGTCAGTGTTGGTTTTTTTAAAACAATATTGAATTTGCAAGAAAACAATTTAGCCTACTAGAAGTGTCTTTTTAATTTCATTTTGAATTTGTTTTAGTTTAATAAGGCATTAATTAGACTCATTACGGTATTTGCTTGAGCCTTGATGATCCATTCATAAATGTGAGTGAGGATAGTCAGGACATGTTTAGCCTCTGGCGCTACCTGTAATCATGATGTAATAAAGGTATCTCCACCCAAGGGCTAGAATATATATTATGTAATTGACTTGTTCTTAAAAATACAGAGACCAATAGACAAATTAGTTGATTATTTCACTGACCTAGTTAATCAGTTGATTGTTTCAAGAAAATCATTCTCTGGTTCCAGCTTCTCAAGTATGATTCACTGCTTTTTTCTCTTCTAATTGGTATCATTGTAAATTGAATAGCTTTGGATTTTTTATTTTTTACTTAAAACAAAACAAGACATTTGAAGATGTTGCCTTTGGCTTTAGAAAACTGTGATGGACTTATTTTTACAATTTTATACACTACTTCAGTAATTGAGAAAATAATTGATAGGGTAGTTGAAAATGCAATTCATTTTTAGCTGTGGTAGACTTGGTGTCTGTCTTCAAGTCATATCAGAATCATCATTATATGTACAAATGAATTTCTAGATTGCTTTAGAGAATGTTACATTTATACCATGATTGATTCATTTGGAGAAGGCATTTAAAGTCTGTCACATCACAGTTGTATTTGCTGTTTGTTTAACGGAACATGACTCTGTGTTCAAGACCAATTTTCAGTGTTCTGAGAAGGACAGATGAGGCACAATTGACGTCACAGTCTGATATTGTAGCCTAATGGGAGCTTAGTCATGTCATCTCTGTTCACCTCCTTACTTTTCACATTTTAAATCAAGACAATATGATATGGCAACAATCTGTAGTTCCTGTGAGAGCGAGAGAGGCATGTAAGTTGTTATATCTGTGTTGTGATTATGAATGGATGCAGAGAGATGGGATGCTGCTCCACTTCCTACTGATGTTTCAGGGCCCTTTCACAGCTACCTCATTTGGTCCAGACTCCAGACTTTCA
Organism: Centropyge bicolor; assembly: GCA_037975185.1. Lineage (NCBI taxonomy): Eukaryota > Metazoa > Chordata > Actinopteri > Pomacanthidae > Centropyge > Centropyge bicolor. The sequence continues at coordinate 105,223 of JBBMOC010000167.1, read as the reverse complement.
TACTTCTCAGTTTGAACCCAACCAAAAATGCTGGTGTGAAACCTCCACAGCTGAACCTTGATCGAACCAGAAGAGGTGGTCTTGACACCGAAATGACAGCTGACAGCAAGAGAGAGGAGAACAGCAAAGATAAGATTGGCTAAAGAGTCAACGCCCCTAATCAGCTGATAGGAGGAGGCAGGAGAACAGGGAGGGAGAGAGAGAGGGGAATGAGAATGAATAAGTAACATAAGGATAGTCTTCCTCATTGAACTTAGGCTAAGCTTCATTTCAATCAGGATAGGCTTTATAATAGTGAACAGTTGTTTTATTGACATGTGCATAAAAAGGACAAAGGAAACATGAAATCTCTTAGGGGATTAGACCCCATTGTGACACCTCTTGTTCCCCTACCTTTGTGGGTGCTTTGAGACTTACAGGTTTCCTTTGGTCTTATTTGTGCAGGGTAGGTCAGACATTTGGTCAGACAACTTTGTAAAGAGTCAGTTGGAAAAAAACTCGCAAAAAATTCTGTGCTTTTCAACTGCTTTCCAAGAGGATGAGAGGTTGAGGAATTGAAGCAAACTGAAGCAACTGCGCATGCCAGTTCATTAATCAATCAGGTGCACGCAGCTCATATAGGTTATGATGATATGATGTAGTTATGTCTCAGTTCTTAAGTGCACTTGCATCATATTCTATTAGGATTTATACTAGTATACTAGTTTTAATATTTCAGGTTACACGTTGATTTGAGTTTAATCTGATATTTTTATCTATGTGATGGTTAAACATGTATTTGGCACATTGAAATAACAGCTGTAGCCTTATTTGTCACAAGCTTCTTGATCCAAACACTGAAGATCCTGGTTCAAAACTGTTATGTGGATAAACTCTAGTTATTGACATGATTTGAATGAAAATTTAACTGATTGCATGAAATTAGCCAGAAAACAGCCTGAAATTATTGTGAAGTGATCTGCTGAAGAGAAACTTTAAAAAATGTGTTCATGAATCTGTTCATGATTAACCGCTTTGTCCATAAAATGTCAAAAAAATGAAAATTATTCCAATCCAACGTGATATCCTCAAATTTCTTATTTTGCTTTGCAGCCCAAAAGCTAGATATTCAGTTTACAGTAGCAAAGCAGAAAAGAAGATCCTGCGTTTAGAAGCTTACATTTTAGCTTCAGAAATGACTTACATGTTTTATAGTTATCAAAATAGTTGTTGACTATTTTTCTGTTTCAGCGGTAGTCTGAGCTTGAACTTCTGTCTTTCAAAGCCTAACTCTTGACCTCTTAATTTGTGATGTTGTCAAACTGCCTTAAGTGACAGAGAGGTGTGACTTCACACTAATATAATAAACCTTATCTAGATATTGAAGCACTACACCAAAATATGTGTTTATTTCTCACTAGGAACTGTCTCAGGCCACACATGTGACGTACAAGATGCAGATTGTTTGATGACATTGCAAAGCTTTTGGCTTTCCTCTTCCTTTGAAGGAGTGGACTGATTGGTCACACAGGTTGTAAAGAAATCCCCTCTACATTATTTCCTTTTGATAAGCCTGACATAGAAAGGACCTTGTACCCTCTGTCTTGATTTATGACCATCAAGGTTCCTCTACCATTATAACACTTAAGCACTGCACCTTTGATGAATGAAAAGAAAATAAACTATGCTGAGAGTTCTCTACCACGTTGGCCTGTCATTTATGGTTGCACTAGCTTCTCTGTGTGTTTGACTGAGGGCGGGGATCACACACACAGGGCAGATGGCAGAACAGAGAGACTGTAGTAGAGACCATGTCAATGACAACTTGAGTAAAAAGTGAAAAAAAAGAGCAATATTTAGCAATATTTATTGGCCATGTTCCCTCTGTTTAGCACTAAGCCTAGATAACGTTCCATTCAGTGCAATAACTGGATGATTCTTGCAGGACTTACTACTTTTTAAGTACTTTTTACCAACTGAAACCAGACCTCATACTGTCACTTGATTATTTTGCTGTACTTATTATCTGTGTGCTCCCTTAAAGCATTTCCTTCAAATACACTGCCTAGTGAAGCACAGGAGTCTCAGGCAGGTACAATTGCTATCAAGATTGTCTTAGTTACGTAATAGTTTAGAGGTTGGTCTCTTTGGTCAAATGGCTATTTTTGAACCAAGCTGAGAGCGCTGTTCAGCTAGAATCACTATCTCTGTCCTGTCAGCTCAGAGCACCCATCATGTTTGCAGGCGGGAAAAAGGAGTTCTTTCTAGGACACTTCTGACATGTCCCTGGCTAAATGTTTTCTTGTCCTCTGCTGCTGCCATGCTTTCACTGAAAGGAAATGCTCCTGTGCTCATTGGGAAAGTAAAAATATATGCAGGAAGAAAATGTGATTGTTACGAGTATCATTCAGTTATTTATTCTCTAGAAGTAGTCTTTTGTGTTTAGAAGCAGTAACTGCAACGGACCGTGAAACAGACAAGAACGATGCACCAGACAATAATACAGGCAAGGGCGGCTTGCCGCTAAGGTCCTTTCTCAATGTCTGGAGTTAATCCTGTTAGCTACCATCCAGTCCCTTCTTTACATTGCACCGTCAGCTGTATGGAGGACTTGTGGTCTCTATTACTTAGACACACACACAGACTCTAGGTTGTCTGGTCTAGTCACTAAGCAGCTTCGTGCTATTGTGGCCCCAGGTGCCAGGACTGTTGAAGCTTAAGAAGTGAATGTTCTTATTAGCGTTACAATCCCCGAGTGGTGTGTTTTTGATTTCTCAGCATGTGCTGCTGATCTGTGCTCTTCTAGTTGGGAGGTCACACTGTGCAAAACTCAGATTAAAACTAGAATCTATAATAAAAAATATTTAACCTAATTTAATTAAGTCTCCCATATTATTGATAAGATAATTGGTGCAGAGTCATGCAGGTACAATTAGCGGAATTGGCTGCTACCTCTTAATAAATGATCATTTGCTTATGCATCATCCACAGTTTCAGATCAAATGTGCAGATTAGAGAGTTGCTAGTCCAGACTTAAGATGTGCATTAATTTTTTTTTTTTTCTCAGTGTATTCATGGCAATTGATGTAATATAGTAAAATATTTGCAGAGGATGTTGATGTATGCATCGGTTACTGAACAAGATGATGACCAAAGTCACTAAGAAGGCTCGTTTCTTCTTCTGTACTTCCTGGCATTGTTAACATGAACGTTGTTGTTCTCTACTTTCTTGCCACTCTCCTTCATTCACCCAAACCTTGTTAAAACCTCAACTGTACTGTAAGTTTTTGTATCACATCTTGAGTATATTTACTTTGAAAAAACTCCATAACTAAGAAGAATGGAATTTGTTTTTAAATAGCTTGTCTTGATACCTAGTTGTGCAGGTAGTTCAGTTGCATCACTTTCCTTGTTTTTCACTCACTCCCCTCTCTCTCTCTTCATCAGGTGATGGGCACATCTGATCAGTGAGTGAGATTTGGGCCAGTGAAAACTCGCGGAGCCTGGTCCCAACAGTTGATTGACAGCAGTGTCTCGAGTTCACCTCCCTCTGCGTGGCACTCATTCTGCCACCTCCGAGTCTCTGAAGGAAGAACATCACTGAGGGATCGGACACCTCCCCACCGCACACTTCCAGCCAGACTCCCGCAGCACATCACCTCACCTTCACCTCCCCAAGAGGGAGAGAACAGCAGCCACCATGGTGCTGTCACAGAGACAAAGAGATGAACTGTGAGTGCCTGGATGTAAATATGTGGGTGTGCAGGCTCATTAGACATGCAAACAAGAGTAGACATGTCGACAAACACACATTTAGTGCTCATGAAGAGGAGCACTTGCATGTAGGCTTTTTAGCAATATCTCAAAGTTCAACCACAAGGCACATACATATGTACATCACATGTTTTACTCTCTTGATTGCAAGCTGTTTGAGCCGAGTCATCCAGAAGAGCTTAATACAGATGAGAAAGTGCATTCCTTTACAACAATGTGTAATCATTGAGGAAATGTCAAGAGTTGTGAGCTTAAAGGTGCTTCACTTGATAGCTACTTAGTGAATATTTCATAACCCACATGACGGGAGCAGAGAAGTGAGGGGGGTGGGGAATGAGGAGGAACTAAACGAAATGATGGCTGGTTTGTGTGAGCACCACTGTGCAGTGACATCTGTCTGGGTAACCATACAGTCCAGACATCACGGAACAGCAGATATTTTATCTTCTTGGTGTAAACCTTCTCAATCAAGACAATATGGACTTTTTACATTCTGATAAGTTTAAAATAGAATTTGATTGGGAGAACCAAGTTGAAATCCTGCTGCCAGTGAAGGCCTAATGTTCAGAGTCTATAACAGACTGTTGAATCAGGGCTGCAATTATCAGGCGGTTAGCTCTGTAGCTGCAACCTTCATTTACCAGTCACTCATGAAATATTCACCCTTCTTCTCATAAAAGAGCTTTTCCACTCAATTATATAACTGTGTGTGTGTCTATATGTGTGTTTAAGGTTGTGTGTCCATGTGCTTGTGGTTGCCCTGTCCTTGTGTCGTCCACGCTCAGTGTTCTCTCTTTCTGTGGCCAATTTTTGGTTTCCATAGCAGCACAAAACACAGTTTCCCAGTGATTCATGTTTTGTTTTCTTCACTGAAGGATTGTAATTTCTTATGGCACTTATTCAGATTTGCTGACATTTAAGGAGGTAATGTGAAACTTGAATCCCATTGCTCCCATTTGTTAGACAGGGTGTGGTCTTCTCTCTTTTAAGGAGGAACTAGCATTTCTCTTAAGGTGGATATTTAACATATGACCGCCTCACTTTGAATTTGTCGAAATAATTAATATAGCACAATTTTAGACTATGTCGAATGAAATTGCATTGATACTGCTTCAGATTGACAGTAGGTATATGCTAGCATGTGTTAGGACCTAATTAGTGACAAGTTAACACCTAAAACCTTCTCAAAAATCTATTTTATTTCCTTTTCTCAGAAACCGGGCTATAGCCGACTATCTCCGTTCCAATGGATACGAGGAGGCCTACTCCACCTTCAAGAAAGAGGCAGAGTTAGATATGGTAAGGACAGAAAGGTGCACAAAAATGTCAAAGCAAATGACAAAAGAAAGTGTACATTCATGATTACTAAGGGGAATGTGGATCCATTTCTGAGTATCTGTCTATTCTCCATTCATAGAATGAAGAGGTAGATAAAAAGTATGCAGGGCTTTTGGAAAAGAAATGGACCTCAGTCATCAGATTACAGAAGAAGGTAAGGAACATTTGTGTGCTATCAGTTGATAGTGTATCATTAATCTGCCTTAAATGTTTATCTGCTGTGCACTTCACATGTGTTAGGCATGCAGTGTAGTTGTTATGGCATGGACGGTACAACATGTAATGTAATGCTCCTTCCTTGAAGCCCTGCTCCCTCACCTGTCTATAAAAATGTACACAAATAGAAGCTATTTAGAGATCTTAACTAACGGATGGATGGTCGTATAAAATTGTTACCTACCTCTCCACTCAGGTGATGGAGTTGGAGTCAAAGTTGAATGAAGCAAAGGAGGAGATGACACACGGAGGGTCTGTGGGTCAGAAGAGAGACCCCAAGGAGTGGATCCCCCGTCCCCCAGAGAGATACGCCCTGAGTGGGCACCGCGCTCCAGTCACGCGTGTCATATTCCACCCCGTTTTCTCTGTCATGGTCACGGCCTCCGAGGATGCTACCATCAAGGTATGTGTGTGTGTGTTTACACACTGAGCTGCCAGTTTCTAAGGTGCAGCTAGTTCTATCTGCCCTACTGCTAATCTTCACTCTGTTTAAACTATATTCAGTTTTTGTAGAGGCTGTCTGCCCCCCCTTGTGTTTGTAGGGGATGACAAAATATAAGAAACATTCTTTAATCTTATGCAACACAATCCACATCACTACAGCCTCCAGAACGCTCAGGAAGTTAAATCAATACCTTTCTGACAGTTTCAAGAAACACGGTGTGTGTGTATGTTAGATTGTATTACATTTAGCTTGGTGTGCCTGCATTGCAACTGGCAACTATGTATGACAGTACTGTGTACACTGATAGAGATGGTATGGATTATATTGCATAATCATGTATTGACACAATTTACTTAAGTGCTTAACATTTAGAAAAAGTGTTGTTTTTTTAAGTTGAAGAACTAAAGGGGAGAGCACAGTCTTGACCTACTGTGAGAGTGCCTTAAAAACTCTGATGTATTATGCATGAATTTGTTCATAAAGAGGTCCTGTGTGTTCTTCTGCTTTTCTCATCTTCTCATAATATAATATCTTTTCTAAGGTAAGCACTGCTTTGATAATGTGTCTGTATCAGGAATATTAAAGCACAGTGATGGCTGCGTGCAGCAGCATTCATAAGCAAAACCAGTGAGCGTTGCAGCACACCACAACATAGCCTCTGCAGCCCCAGCCCTTCAGATCAAAGCTGTGCTGCAGATCTGAGTCTGTTCTCCCTTTTTATCCTCAGTGCCTCTGCTTCAACACGCTTTCCCCCTCCTCTGCCTCCTCCCTTTATCCTCCTCCCTCCCTCACTCCCTCCCTCATTCCCTGCTTCCCTTCCCTCCTCACTCTTTTTTTCTGCTTTGTCACTGCTCATCTGTGTGGAGATGGGCTGATGCTCGTGTTGTCAGAGGCAACACTCCCAGAGCACAGCACCTTGGGAAACATGCAAATCTCTTTCTCCTTCAACCCATCCCCCCTTCCTTTTCTTTTCAGCCTTTTTATTCATTAAGAGTTAAACAGTGTCAGCAGATTGTTTAATTCATATAACTTGAGCTGTATGAATATTGTCAACAATTTACATGTCTACGGGTCGACCTGCACAATTTTCTGTATCCAGATTAGTTTAATGTCAAAACATGTCTAACCTGCATCCCATCCTGCCTTTTGAATGTGGCAAAAAAAAAAGCTCAGAAAACGTGACCAATCACTGATTTCCCATTCCACGACACCTGTTATGTAAATATAGCCTTTTTTGCTCTAAAGTCACAAGACTTAGTTAAATTTGAAGAATGTCACCAATTTCACAGTGACATTTGAGGTTTAGCTGAGGTATACACCATTGTTTGATCTTTGGGTTGAGACCTGAGGTGCCTCACTGACTGACTAACACTGCTCATGTCTGATTTTAGGTTTGGGACTATGAGGCAGGGGACTTTGAGCGAACCCTGAAGGGCCACACAGACTCTGTTCAGGACATTTCCTTTGATCAGACGGGAAAGCTGCTGGCTTCATGTTCAGCTGACATGAGCATCAAACTTTGGGACTTTCAGGGGTTTGAGTGCATCCGTACAATGCATGGTAGGAGAGTTACAGAAATAATGGTTACAATGGTTACAAGAGCACATGAAAAATATGACAAATATATTCTTAACTGCTTGATTGAAATGTACCAGTAAATACTCTTAAGTATTATGATGAACACAGACCAGTTGCAGAACTAAACTCCTCACTGTGTCATCCAGGCCACGATCACAATGTGTCGTCTGTAGCCATCATGCCAAATGGTGACCACATAGTGTCTGCCTCCAGAGACAAGACCATCAAGATGTGGGAGGTGGCCACTGGGTAAGTGAGGAGGAGCCTTGTTTCAACTCCAGTTCCTGCAAGCTCTTATAGAGACTTAGACTGTGTTGTAATTTTACATTTGGGTATCGTTTTTGTTTTGTTTTTCCCCCCCGTATTCCAGGTTCCATTTCTTCATCCTTCATTTCTCTTAATGCCCTTTCAACTAACAGTACTGTATGTCCATCTGCAGGTACTGTGTGAAGACATTTACAGGCCACAGGGAGTGGGTGAGGATGGTGCGTCCCAACCAGGACGGCTCGTTGATCGCCAGCTGCTCCAACGACCAGACGGTGCGTGTCTGGGTGGTCGCCTCGAAGGAGTGCAAAGCTGAGTTGCGGGAGCATGAACATGTGGTAGAGTGTATCTCCTGGGCTCCTGACAGTGCTCACCCCACCATCCTGGAGGCCACAGGCTCAGAGGTATGTACGGCTGCTGCAGGATCTGACATGTACCTACAGAGGATGTTTGTGTGTGTTTGGTGCAGCTGCAGGTTTTCCCCACAGATGTTTGTAGCAAAGCTGAACCATATGCACTGAACTAATGACTGCCTCAAAAGATGTTAATGCACTTTCTTTAACTAAAATGGAAGATGCACTGTTTGAGTGAAGACTGTCACCTAAAGCTGATGATTGAGTTTTTCACAAGATTTGATGCCATCAGAATCTTTCAGATTTAGCTCAGCAGGTTACAGGTTTTCACATCAGGTTTATGGTCAGTTTGTCACAAACAGCTGGGGATGAGAAGAGCTCCCACACTTATACTGTCTGTGTTTATCTCAGGTCGTGAGCTTTTTTAAGCAACCTCAAAGCATGGCATTTACATATCAGCATGTATGTTTATAAGCCTGTCTGCAGGCATGATAGTGGCAGTGAGAGACTGTACTTAGGGAGGAGGTGCTATGAGCTAAATGCTAATGTCAACATACTCACAATGATGATGCTCACATCTTTTGTTCAGTAGGTGTTTGTAGTCTTTCAGACAGGCAGTCACTTTCTGTTACATCTTCCCCGTGTCTCTGTTTTGCAGAGCAAGAAGAGTGGAAAACCTGGCCCCTTCCTTCTCTCTGGATCCAGAGATAAAACAATTAAGATGTGGGACGTCAGCATTGGCATCTGCCTTATGACTCTGGTGAGTAGTTTTAAGCTATAGTCTCTATGACTGTCTCAGTGTTACTGCTTCCAGATGAGGGGAGTGGTGGGTAACCTGTCGTGCCTCTTCAGGTGGGACATGACAACTGGGTACGTGGGGTCTTGGTTCATCCTGGAGGAAGATTCATAGTGAGCTGTGCTGATGACAAAACCCTTAGGATCTGGGACTACAAGAACAAGCGCTGCATGAAGACCCTGTGTGCCCATGAACACTTTGTTACCTCTCTGGGTAAGACACAGTTATTTTACATCTACTGCTTCTCAGACATCTAACATTAATCTGCACTGTGCCTTTAAAGACACAGAACTGAAACCGAAGCTGAATGCTCACTTTTTACTTCAGATTAGACTTATTCCGCCTTGTGGTGAGTCTGTGTGAATAATTGAGTTTATTTTTGAGTGCAGTGTTCCTGAACAAATGTTTACCCCTCTCTCTTCAGATTTCCACAAGACTGCTCCCTACGTGGTGACGGGCAGCGTCGATCAGACAGTCAAAGTCTGGGAGTGCCGCTGAGACTGCCTCCATCTCTTGCCCTGTCCTCCCCCCTCTCCCAACACCAAAAGCAGCCCTTAAGCCCCTCCCCCCTGCCCCCCTCTCCTGCACCTCAGCCCTCTACCTTCTGTCCTGACACCCAGCCCTGCCCCTCACCTCTCGCACTCCAAACCATAGTTGACCATGGCGCTTTACCTAGTCCCCCCCTCCCCCTTCCTCCCCGTCGCTCCCCTCTGCTTCCCTCCTCCCCTACATCGGTCCAGCCCTATTAAGATGACTATTGTCCTTTTATGTAAATTATTCTGGATGTAGGGTACGCTTAATAAATGTCACGCAATCTCTGACACATAAACACACTCAAAAGATAAGAAGTATTCCTTGCATGGTAAATCAAACAAAAAAATTGTATACTGTTAAATTTGCCGAATTTGCATACTGTTGTCATGACTTCCTGTTGGGTCAAAGGGTAACTATCCTTGTGTGCTGGCGCAGGTGGATTCCGGTTAACTGACTGACTGCAGCCCTTGTTGAAGGGGTTTAGGTTTCGTTTTGTTCTCCTCCATGCCTCCATTGTTGTGGTCTGTCACTGCGTGGATGGTGATAGAGAAGGTGCGAGGAAAGTAAACATAAAAGAAAGAGAATGAGTGCAAGCTGTCCAGGAGAAGATGATGACAAGTTGAAGAAAAAAAAAACTGAGCAGGATGCAGCTCCCTAGTTGAATCACATGAGGTTCTGTGGGCGAGTGCATGTGTACATGTGTGTATACTTTGTCTGAGTGTGTGTGTGTGTGTGTGTGTGTGTTTGTATATTATGACAGGAGAATCTCTCCACCGCCTCTGCTCTGATGGTCAGAGGAGAGAGGAGGCAAAGCTTCTCACCCACTGTGTTCATTCATACTACTTCATCTCTTTTAACAAACTTGCTTTCTAGTAGACACTCACAGGACCTTAATGATCCCTAAGCTGCTGAGAGCACAGGCACACGCCCCATAGCAAAAGTGTGTATTACAGAGGAAAAAAGTCTGCTCACCTTTTATGAGATTTGTGTGTGTGTGTATGTCTGCCCAGAGAATCGCCCGGTGCCCTCTTGCTCGCTATCTCTGCCTTGTTAACCCATTGAGGGCTCCCTCACACAGGGTTTTCATTCTGCTTTCTGTGGTCTCACTGCTCTCTCTACACACACATACACATACACTCACAAACGCACATACACGCACAGTAAAAGTTGTGTATCAATATATCTGGATGTCATTGTTTGCAACATAATGAAATAAAATTCTGTAAATATAAGTCATCTGTTTGTGTGCTTTCTTTTGAGGAAATGAGGTGAAAGAAGAAGAAAAAGAAAGGGGAGGCAGGATTTACCATCGCACAGGTTCATAGTGAGGTCAGAAACTGCAGCACAGCCTCCAGTTCATCCCACATTAAATACATTAAATGCACCTCATGCTTGTTGGTGTGAGTGCAGCAGCACAACAAGCAAAGCAGCTGTGTCATGCTGTGCTTCATTACTGAGACCCTTGACTCTTAACATACTTTTTAAGATTCTAGATATTCAGCATTTAAAAGCTTCTCTGATGAGGTTAGCCTGGAACTTATGCACTTACTGTTATCTTTTGATAGATTTGTTTTAAGATGCAAGACTAGTTTCTATCAGCTGAAAGCATATTCACCATTTAACCTGTCACTCTGTAAAACTTCTTGGATGTGGTGTGTTCATATGTGATAATAAAAAAATCTGGCATTTTGAAAGTACAGTTTGGTTGTGACAGCTTGTGGGCCACAAAATTAAATGCTGGTCTAAAAAAATGGGTTTGATAACTTCAAATACTCAGAGTAAACCGTTGCGAACTAAATGGGTCACTAGACAAAAACTGAAAAACTGCTGCTGTAGACAGAATATTATTTATGTATAACTCTCAGGCTCTGGTGCACAAATGTAGCTCTGCTGCTACACTATAACGTCTTAGCATGTTTAGCAAACTTCCAACCGAGCTCAGGTCAGCGTTACAGACGCAGAGGAACAGATCGGTCTGATGTGCTGTTTTTTAATGAAGGATGAGTTGGGCGATGTGGTACATGTATAACAGACAGTTTAATAACTTTTGACGTGTATTCCTCAGGTACAGCCCCGATACTGAGACTGCAAGCTCAGAACAGGGAGGCAAAGACATCAGGAGGCAGCAGGGACAGTTCAGGCCCCCTTATCAATTATGTACGGTACCCCAGCCTACTTCTGTGCTCACACACACACACACACACACACACCTGCTCACTCACCCACACAGCAATTACTCTTTCTCTGTGCTCTGCAGTATCCAGGCAACAGCTGCCAGGATGGCAAGTGTGCACACACCACACCTTGCTCCATCCTGCAGGTCTGTGAGGGTGGAGAAACAGGACACAGGGAGTGGTGGAGCAAAGTGTAGAGTGCAGATACCCAGAGGGCAAGTTAATACAGCATAAGGTTGATGTAGTAAAGGGACACTGGCAATGGGAACACAGGATGGTGAAATGAATCTGGTGAGTAGAGAAGTGAGGATTGGCTCCATGGGACTTAATGAAAGGATAATAAACCTGTCTCAGTCTGGATCTCCTGTTTCTTAACAGATGCACTGGAGTAGAAACATTGGCCTACATCCGCCCTCACCACTCTCTCATGCCTCGCATCCACTCTTCCCCTCATGCGAGCACCAGGCATCAAAACAGGGTAGAAGAAGCTCACTTTCTCATTTATATTGCTTCTAGGTCACCCATTTCTCTCCCTCTGACAAAACTTGATGCAGATTTGTGGCAACGAGAGGAAGTGAAAGGAGCTGCAGAGGATGTATAATCCAGCATTGATTCTGATAAGCCAGCATGATATGGAAGTGTTGAGAATTTTCAAGGTCAGTGTTTACACCAGACCTGTCTGTGTCCGATGCAGCAGTATCGATTCTCTCAGAGAGGGATGCACAATTTCATCCAGCAGACTGGCTTTTCTTCATTAACACATGCAGGCAGATACTAGTAGTTTCAAGTGCCCGCAGCTGCAGGGTCTGTATTAATATATAGGTTTGTGTGTCATCCCAGTATAGCTTACGTGAGGCCCATTATAGTTTACGTGACCAGCCTTCTAATCCCTGCAAAGCCTGAGGAGGCCAAGGAGGAGGTTTGGAGCAGCTTTGCACAAGGTGTATTAGAGGATGTGGCGCTCTCTAGTGGTAGCATGCAAGGAGAGGTTCAATGTCCCTATAAGGAAAAAAACAGCTTCCCTGCACTCTGCTGGTCACATGGATGTCATGGAAAAGATGATAGACCTGAACATTGTGTGTCTCAGGGGAGAAACACTAACATGAACTTGCTTTTGTGTTTTTCGTGTCTTCACAATGGCAATAAGATCAAGAACAACTTTGAGAAAAAAAAAACACTTTTGTTTGATTTTGGTTATGTTTTCTGAGTTGACGGCTGGGGCTGGACTTAGAGATGTGTTTCAAGTATTTTGTCTTACATAAGGTTCAGAATGGATAAGGGTTCAGAACCAAAATGAATCTAAGATCTGATCATGTGTAAATGTACAAGAAGTTTACACTTTTAACTTTTAACTTAAGAAATGCTAGTGGGGAATATATAGCATCTTTAACTGACAACCTGTCGTCACGCTCTGAGAAGCTTAACGTCCTTTGACATTATGTTAAAATTTGGATTCTTCCAAGCTAGGTAATTTAACTTTAGTTTTTGAGATGTGGATATGGTTAGGATTAGATTTGGGCTTATGGAAGCCAAACAATTAAAGTATTTCTTTTTATTTTGTCTCCTGATGTCGGTGACACCTCCCACTCTTTGCCAAGCCCATTTGATCTTTGATCTCTGTTTAAAGTCTCCTGTCCTGCTTTGCTTCCTCTTTGTCTCTGCTCTGTGTATCCACAAGTGATGCAGCACTTCTAACTGGGTCAGCCCGTCCCTGCCTCACATCCCTCCTCCCGCCCTCCTTGCCTCTCCAAGCCACCCCCTCCTCCCCGCCTCCCCTTTTTCCTCTGTATATGCATCCCTATAGAGGCTTTTTTTCATGCTGCTCATGTGCTTACCATGTGCAGCAGCTCACTCCTCCCTATTCTCCCTCCTTTTCCTTCACTGCCTGATTCATGGTATCTCAGCCTGTTGCAAAAGACCCCCTCAACACACACACACACACACACACACACACACACACAGAGTCACTTGCATTTGTTTCTTATCAGCTTGTTTTTTTTTCATATAGTAATGGTGTTAGTAGGTTTGTATGTGCAGGAAGGACACATGGTGTGGCGAAGGCAGCGCTTATGTGCCTCTGAGCTGCTGTTTTGATTGGCTGAGACCATCAGACCCTGTGATGCAGTGGTGGATATATACGACTGAGAGGTGCCCAATCAAAGACTGTTACTATGCAGCCATGTATACACTACATATACGTGCATATCTGTACAGTATATAGACAAATGAATATAAACTATTAATCATGAGACAAAGTTCAGATTTATTTAAACCCTGAAGGAGATATATAGCATAAAGCACCACTGCTGTTCCATCACATATTACATATTATCAGATAAGAACATGTAACACATCCAATATAATGCAACATACACTACACAGTATCCAACATCAGAAGCAGTACACCATACCATATGGAAATAATGAGTAGCTGCAGACAAAGAGAAAATCCTCGTGATGCAGTAAATCACACATCAAGATTTTTTTTTGAGCGCGTGAGACAGAAATAGTGGGTGTGAGATGAAAAATCTGGAAAAGAGATGCAGTAAACTGGCAAGAAAGGAAGTGAAATAGTAAATCAAAGTCATTCAAACAACAATTACAACACATCGTGGATACAGTAACAAACCAATACATTTGTTTTTTTAAGTTAATAAGTTGATTAGACATGTCCTTCAGGTCTTTTAGCTGCTGCTTAATGTTATTGATTAGTTATTATCACATAACAACATGTAACACATCCAACATTACACAGCATACACTACACAAAATCCAGCATCAGAAGCAGTACACCATACCATGGAAATAAGGGGTAGCTGCAGAGAAAGAGAGAATCCTCATGATGCTGTAAGTCACGTAAATATATATACTTTTGAGTGTGTGAGACAGACATAGTGGGTGTGAGCTGAAAAATCTGAAATACTGTAAGTAATATATTTTAAAGTGAATACATTGATTAGACTTATTCTTAATGTCTTGTCTCCACTTCTATATTATATAAATTATGATGTGACAATTAATGCATTTATTTATGTATAATTACTTTCCCCCGTAAGAGACATGTTTGTTGGTGGAAACAAAAATATATCTACTAATGTTTTGTAAATTACAGTGGCTAATATCCCCCCATAGTTGTTGTGCTTCTAAAACACATCATTTTAATTGTGATGATACATGGTGTACAATAGATCTTCATTAGTATTTTAATGGTAGAATTTTGATTTTAGTATTAATAATGATGATAATAATAACAGTTCATGTTGGTCAGCTGCTTCTCTGTCTTCACCCCCACACATCGGTAAACCCCGCCCCTCTGCCTGTGATGGACAGCTCTGATCCGGACCCAGCAGGGTGGCCAGTCACGCTCTCGCCATGTAAATGAGCCGCGCTCGGGCGGGCGGGCGCCCATGTGGACCAGCACCATGCCTTGTTGTTCTGAGCGCTGATTGGCTCGCTGGCGCCTGATTGTTCTTCATGCGCTGCGGGCCAACGGCGGGAAGGAAAACACGGACAACCGGCGACTGTAACCGGACTCACCCTTTTCTCGAATAACGCAGAAATTAGCGCGTAAACCTGGGTCCCATTTTGCTCCCTGAGCTTTAAAACCGAATATGTGATACTTTTACAGACAGAATGTTGTGGCTTTGGAGGACTAATGGTCGCTGGGACTGACAGCGCGGAGCAGGATGGGGCGATACGAGTCGTGGTGCGGTCTTTGATTCCGTCTCCAGGTTTTGCCGGAGGCCGTAGTAACAGGGCGGGGCAGGACTCCGGGAGGGGCGGGTCTTACCGAGAACACGACTCGCCTTGTTGTGTGTATTCCCGTGCTCGCATCGCCATCTTGTTGCAATCCTATTTTTTACGTATGCGCGGATCTACTTTATTAAAAGCCCTCCGTCTGCTTTCAGGAGAAACACAGGGGACGAAGAGCTCGGGCGTGAACCGTGCACACGGCGCCTCATACCGGGACACCACCAGACTGCCTACCCCCCCTAAGGTCTTTCTCCTCCTTCCGTCCCGGGCCACCGCCGGGTCTCCTGCCGTGAGGGTTTACGCGCAATGAGCATCGATACTCTTCTGGAGGCGGCCAGATATCTGGAATGGCAGGCCCAGCAACAACAGATCACACGTGGTGAGTTGAACAGCGGACTGCTGCATCGGGCTGAACCGACATGACACCAAGTAACACAGTGTGCTACATCCTGGACTGCCTTTTGGGAGGGGGGGGGGGGGATCCGTATCCCGTTACTATCACTGCATTTTCACCCACCCTCCTCTGTGATGAGTTTTTGTTCAAGCACACCGAACTCCATGCAAACTATCTGCATTTCTCCAGTGGCTCATTATTGCACACGTTTGTCTTTCTCCTAATGCGGAAACGGGCAAAGTTGTTTTGAGAACTACTTTGCGCGCTCTCGGCGTGTGTGTGTGTGTGTATGTGTGTGTGACAGTTTCAACACTCAAGTGACTCATCGTACGCGCGCGCGTGTGTGAGTGTGTGTGTTAGACATAATGTTAGCTGAGCAGTTCCTGTCACCAACCGTGCTCCATTTATATTTTCTATCTTTTTAATTTTATTTTTTATGAAGCCACTCGCTGCGGAGGCTTCACTTTATTTCAATAAATGCGTTTAAAAATATGTTATAAATATTCTGCGTAAATCGGCGATGAGATGGCTTTATTTTCCAGTGAGTTTCATGTGTTATAAAAGAGGCCCTCCTGAATCGATTTGGCCCAGTTTTTGTCCGTCGAGCCCCGGCAGGGCGGTGGCGAGCTCAGCCTGATCTTTACATAATACCCTGACATTGCTCGGCTCTCTTATGACACACACCGGGGCGGGTCCTGACGGGCTCAGCCGGTCCCAGCTGCACGTATGAGCCTAACACATCTATACGTGTTCCTCTTAGTCACTTAAAACCGATCAGTTGTCAATCGAGATAATCGATAGTGATCACAGACTTAGTAAGCGGGGGCTGCTTTTTGTGTTTCTCCCCTTTGATGACGTGTCAGACAAATCAACCCCCCCCCCCTCCTCCTCGCACGCTTACCCTACCGCGTGCGAGGATCCGCCCACAACGACCACGTGCACACCCCCCTCCTCTAGATACACACCTACGCACGCATACACGCACACACACACAGAGTCATCGTCCCCGCCCTTCCCATTCAGTCTACTGACAGTGGCGGGTCAGAGAGAGAGAAAGGGGGGTAAGTAGGGCAGAGTCCCTGCCCCCCCCCCAGCCCTGCCCAGCCTCTCAATGCAGAAGTTATGTAATTTACGTTTGCGTGCATTTGACAATCTGGAGTATGGAGTGTGTGTGTGTGTGTGTGTGTGTGTGTGTGTGTGTGTGTGTGTGTGGATTATACTACAAAAGCCAGAAAAACAATTTGGCATATGTCAGCATGCTCTCAGCAGAACTTCTATGTCTCTATCCTGGACATTCGTTTTTACTTCTGCTATTTGGCCCCTTTGTGGAATTTTTTGTGTCGTATCAGCAAACAAAAAAAGGAATTATTTAAGTGTCTGATTTTTCCATTTGGCTCCTACTTGTGCTCTTAAGACAAGGGCTGAGCAACATGTTATTAGCAACATAAAGTTATAAAAGATATTTTCTCATATTGATGTCATCTCATGGCAAACTGTTATAGTTTCTATCTCAGACACTGGATGAAAGAGCTATCTGGAACACTACTGTTGCAGGAGTTAGAGGAGGTGTGAACAAATGAAGGAACAAGGAATAACAGTTACTCCAAGGTAGCACTGTAGCAATGTCTTAATTTTATTGTTATAGTCAGTAGTTTTTTGTGCACATGATCATGAGGACTATGTCTAAGTGGGCAGGTCTCCTCTCTCTGAGGTGAACTCTTGCCCTGGATGACATGAAACTGCGTCATCAGGAGTTTTCAGTTTCGTGTGTAGAAGCGATGAAAGTGTTACTTAACAGGCAGCCGGGCATGTTGGCATGTGCTGTTACTGTTTTGTACTGGTGCTGATGGCCGGTCTGTGTGTTGGCGTTGTGCAGGTTTGACGAGGGATCCCTGGGATGTTCTGTTTCTGATGTTGCCGTTTCCATGGTAACTGAGGGCTTTCCACATTGCTTTGAGTCTCATATCATCATTAAGTGTGTGTGTGTGTGTGTGTGTGTGTGTGTGTGTGTGTGTGTGTGAGCACAGCGTGGGAACACTCCCGTCCTACCATGTGATTTTCTTTAAAGCAATTTTTCTGTTCCTTTTTTTTTTTGCTTTTGCCGATGTGTCAATGCTTAATTTATATGTTGCCGTGTCACAGCTCGAGTTCACCCAGCAGAGTGGCTCTTTGAAGCAGTGCATTGCTGTCGATAAGACGGCCCTGATGTAGCCCGTCGGTAGCAGCGTGCTCAGGGCTGGATCGGTCCAATCACGAGGCAGACAGAGGGGTGTTCTCTCCAGTCAGGAAACGGATGCAGACACAATTTGTGTGGTTATTTCCCCCCCTCGACTCCATCTGATTTCCCCCTCCCCTCGATCTGATTCCCCAATGACATCATTCTTTGTGTGCATTTGTGTGCACGTACTGTTGAGGTGTTCACTATACAAACAAAGTGACTCTGAGAAAGTAATCTGGAGCACAACAATGAAGCAGCCAAGATTACCTGAAAGGCACCTGAGACATTTAGTGGATGTTGTTTGATAATGTGTGTGTGTGTGTGTGTGTGTGTGTGTGTCTGTGTGTGTCTGTGTATGTCTATGCATCAGTGTTGTCACATACTGTATGTTCGACCATTAAAGACAGATTTAACCACTGGAGATTGTTGATCCATGAGTTTTCCTTAAGTCTGAACTGAGAGCTAGTCCAGTTTTCTGTACAGTCGTCTGTCCTGCTTGTCTCCTCTTACATCTCATCCCTCTAACATCTCTGGTGCTTGCCATTATCGTCCATCGCTCACTCCTGTGTGCGTTTCCTTCTCTCACCTCCTGCAGAGGAAGAGCAACGCAAAGAGAAGGAGCTCATCAACAGGGAGGCGGAGTCGAGGCGTGTGGAAATTGTGACCTCGCTGTCTCAGCCAGTCAGAGCCAACCACATCACTTGGGGCGATGACACTCACCGTCAACAGCCACATCACCCTCCTGCCCCTCCGCCCCCCTCTCTGCCACCTCCTCAAGTCCCCATCGCTGTCATCCCAATGGTCCCAGTGGTCACTGCGACACCCTCGGTCCCGACCCTCCCACTCACGGCACCGATTGCTGCGGCGGCGACGTCACTCAACAGCTCCCCGCCGGCCAAGAACGCCTCCTCCCCTCCGCAGCAGCAGCTGCAGCAGCAGCAGCAGCCGGCCTCTCCTCACCTGTTGTGCGCCCCCCAGATGAAGGTAGAGACCAGTCAACAGCTGGTTGGTCCAAAGCCCAGCCAATCACAGCCTCAGGTTCAGATCCAGTACCCAACCTCCATCAGCACTAATGGCTCCGGCTCTCAACATGCACTGGCCCCCCATCAAGCTCCACCCACCTCTCAGCCACGGCCTAATGGAGTGACGATGGAGGACATGAGGGGGATGGAAGGGAAGAGGAGACCAGGAGGGTCAGTGTGTATGTGTGTGTTAAAGTTGACATAAGAGTGTAGATTGTTTTATTGTGGTCTTTAATCATTTGTGTTGTGTTTGCAGAGCGGGGACCAGAGAGGTGCACAACAAACTGGAGAAGAACAGGTTGGTCATCTTAATGTGAACTTCTTGCTGTTGCAGTTAGAGTTAATTCATCAAGGAAAACAGCCCTGTTTTCTTAGCTTTACCACCACATACACACATTTTCATGTTTATTAAGTGAAAGGGTTTGAAAGGTCCTGGCATTTGTCAACCTACACACAACCAGTTAGTTTAGGTTGGTTAACCTCTGAAGAGAAACAATTGACTTATTGACTATCAAGTGGTGAATATTGTCCAAGAGAGTAAGCTAACGACGACCATATCAAAAGTGTGACTCTTTCTCGTTTCTGACTCTTGGCCCTTCAGGCGTGCACATCTCAAAGAGTGTTTTGAGACGCTGAAGAAGAACGTTCCAAATGTTGATGAGAAGAAAACCTCCAACCTCAGTGTTCTCCGCAGCGCTTTGCGTTACATACAGGTAGTTTCTAAGCTTTTACATTCTGGTCCAGCACAATATTTTGGATACTACTCGCTTCTTGTTCTTGTATTGTTTTCATCTTTTACTGGTCTTGAATTGATTGGTTCTGCTCTGGGAACAGCACAGGCTGTGGTCCAATGTGTAATTGATATACAATGTCTGTTTTGTCAGCCATGAAGCTGTTTTGTGTTGGTTTGTCTCTTGTGACGATGATATGCTATATACTGGTGAATCAGTCTAATGTTCTCCTGAGTCTATACAATGTGATGACTATTATAGAGAGAACTATAATTTGAAGTATCTCAGTGAGATTCGTATATGGTGGTACTGCTGTTGTGTAACTCCATCCTGTTGTCATGTCGTATGGAATAAAAAAGGAAGAACTAGAAATAACTAGAAAGGATAAGGGTATAATTTTAGGGGGAAAGATTGATAGCATATTGTAGGTGTGTAGAGAGCTAACACTGTGTTGCTGAGGGTGGTGTGGGGGAGGGAACTGGATAGCCTGAAGAGGTGAGTTTTCAATCTACAAAAGTAGACGAGGGAGGATTTGTGCACCGTGGCAGAAATGAATTGAAGCCTGGAGCGAGATGCGAGAAGTTTGTGATATTGAGTTCAATTGAATATGCAATGGGAAGAAACTAAATGAGGCCATGAGATGGAAGAAGTTGTTCAAAACAAGACTGGCTGCAGGATCCTGGGCCAGCCTTCAGGGAGCACAACACAGAGGGATTACAGGGAGT
>JBBMOC010000167.1:0-74936 GCA_037975185.1 Centropyge bicolor | reverse complement strand
GCCGACAGGTTCAGGAACGCCGACAGGTTCAGGAACGCCGACAGGTTCAGGAACACTGGCAGGTTCAGGAACGCTGACAGGAAAGTTCCTCATTATTACGTTCCCATTTCTTTATCCCTGTCGCTTTTGTCCCAAGATCCTAAGTCAAGACTTGCTCCATGAAGTGACCGTTCATCCTGATCCTGATCCTGATCTCTGCTCTTGGCACCAAACACTTCACAAATAGATTAAGAAAAAGAATGAGGCCTGTAATAAAAGCAGATCCAATCTGCAGTTAAAAAGATAAAAAGGTGGAAAGAGAGAGAACCACTTTCACGTGGTCGAGCTCATTCCATGTTGGATTCCAGCCGGGGGCCCCGGGGCCCCGTGCTGCACCATGACCTCTGCCTGTTGCTTATTGCACAGACTACAGATTTAATATCATCAGTCAGAAACTCCTGAAACAGACAGTAAACAGACAGTAAACAGACAGTAAAGCAAGTCAGGATTAGAAATTCTAACTAATTCGAAGAGTTTGAAAAAAAGAATCCATGCACCCAGTAACATGTATGAATCAGGGCTTCAAGGTGATTTCACTGTCAGAAATCAAAGTTACTCATACTCCTACAGATTTGTCATTTGGAGTACATGGATTCAAGTCCTCACTTCCTCTGAGCTCAGAGACGCAGTCAGAAACAGTGCTGTGAGATGTGTGTGCATCACAGTGGTTTTTAATGACGTCGTTCATCAGAGATCATGTTTTCAAGAAGCCTGCTACAGGTTGTTTGGGCAGTGGTAACGTCTCATATCATGCTCCATGAGGATCTGCCTGGAAAGTTTTCTGCTCATCCCAAATGTCTGATTTTGATTTCAACGACAGAGAAGATGTCAACAAGCATCGCTCACTGCTCTCAACACTCAGCGACAGGTTTCCTCTGGTGGCCGTCAGGAGGGAGGTTTCCCTGAACACACTGTCGGGCGACACAGGTTTCCATCCTCTTCACTCTAATGCAACAGCTCCCCCTGCTGCCTCCCCCCGACCTCGCACTGACGTGACTCACACGCCACACTCTGGGCCACAACACAGACCTTTTCAAATTGGGAAAAATGGATGAGTGTAGAAGTTCAGTCAGTAGTTTGACAAACAAAATCTTAACTTGAGAAATAATCCTGACTCAAGTTTTGTAGAGTCTTTGGTCTTTGGTCCTTTGGTCATGTGACTGAGGAGACTGTGAGCTCTGGACAAAAGTGGAACCCGAGTTAAGATTTAGTTTTGACAGGTAAATTTTTTTTCACTGAGCGGTCTTAAATAGTTTGGTTATAGCACAAATAACATAAAACAGAAATATTGTTCAGGCCTGAGATCAGTTTGCATTTTATCGTAGTTTTGTGACGAATAATCTGGCTATTTTTTTTGACAGTGATGTTGTCAGTGACCGTGTCGAACACCCAGCTCGAGAAAATGAGTTTCAAAAAGTTCTGATTTCTAAATGAAAAATGTGTTGTGACGCCCACTTTTCTTTGTGTGTGTGTGTGTCTTGGTGTGTGTATGTCTATGTGTGTTTATGTGCACTCAGAACGTTCATGGATCCACAGCCTTCTTGCCAGCCTTTACATGTCACACCATAAACTCTCCTGTCCGTGTATGTGTCTGTCGTCGACGTGGCGTGGATCTGCTCCTCGCCTCTTCTGCTGTTTCTCTATGTTCTGTCTGTATATGTGACTGTACTCAGTATGTTTTATATTCTGTACTATAGTTAATCCTACTGTACCTGTAGCATGGCTGTTTTTGGTTATACAGTTTGCCCCGTGCATGATGGAGTGTGTTTGCGTGTGTGTGTGTAGCAAGCAAGCTATTTTTTTACACAGAGGTGATTTATGGTATGAGCCTGTTTGGGTGCTATCGTGTGTGCCTATACTCAGTTTTCCTGAACACTGTGACAACTCTGGCAAAACACGTACGCATTGAGCGAATGGAAGAGACAAAGATTTACTGTCCTAATTGTTTTTTTTGTTTTTTTTTTAATGTTTTTAAGTTTTCCATTTTGTGAGTTGGACTGAGACATGGAGTGGAAACAGTTAAGAAAAAAAAACAAAACAAAAAAAAAGTGGTTGCTCTTTTCTCGATAACACAATAATGTCTAATATTCAATTTGAGTTTTGTAATATTTGTATGTACGTATGAAAGTTTTGTAAATTTGTGATCGTATGCACGTTTTGGCATATGAGTGTATGTATCTTCAAATTTTAAAATGCTTGTTTCCTTTCAGTTTTGTTTTGCATGTAGATTGCCGTTCAGTTTCTTTTGTTTAAAGGTTTTGTTTTTTCCGTTTCATTTTCGGGACCATGTACAATACTGTATAACGTGGGCAGGATCTTGGACCTCATGCTACATTGATATTATATATGAATATAAAAACATGTTTTCCCTATGGAGAAAGTTTTAAGTTATATATCGCCTGTACACTTTGGGCTGCCTTTTAGATCTAACTGTCCACTGTTTAAGATAACAATGATGATAATGGATACAACATATTAATGATGAAGAATTATGCTGATGAAATAATAAAGATTCTTAATAAATCTTATTACATTTACAACACACCCTGCTCCTGTGCTTCATGCTCGTGTGTGAAAATATAAACAGACATAAACTGCAGTTAGAAAATGTTTTTATTATGTTTTGTTTTCTTGTCTTTATGAAACAGCAAGATTAAAGTTTAAAAGTACAAAAAAGAGGAAAACATTTGATTCATAAGTAACAAAACCAGAAAAATGCAGTTTACATATTTAACACCCAATGTCAATGTCACTAAATGGCTCCTAGATGGCAGCGTTACATCACAGTGAAGGTTTCTAAAGAGGAGCCTTCCTGAACAATAGCAGTATAACAATAGAAGTCATTTGTACCAGCAGAGCGACTCAATCCAACTTCTTCACAAGCCTGGCCAACCTACAATTACCCATAACACCCCTCTCTTTGTAGAGCCACAGAAACATTCACGTATAATTCCAAACTTGACACTGAAAGTTGGAGGACAACAATCAGACGACGGCCTGAACGCAACATGACTGATTTACTTTTGCACACACGGCCTCCTCTGTGTTCCCGGGCGCTCCTTGTTCGTCCCCTTCCCCTGGGGGATTCTGGGAGAATCAGCAGCCTCCTCTCTGGCCGTGCTGCATCTGCTCCTGAATCCTCTCCAGCACCTCCTGCGTCCTCCTCAGCTGCAGAGGGGAGAGAGAGAAGGAGCGGTGACGACCTCTGTGACCGCTCAGTGAACGAGTGAGGCAGCAGAGGAACGTACCTCTTCGTCTTTCTCGAAGATGAGTCGTTCCCTCTCGCTGTCGACGGCGGCCAGCGGCAGAGGAAAATCTGCTTCACTCACGTCTCGATGCCTCTCCAGCAAACTGAACAACATATTAACAACCACATACACAGTGTGTGTGTGAGCATCTGTCAGAGCAGGACCATACAAGGGAAGTGTGTGTGAGACGACTCGGCTCCACCCACCTGCGCTTCCTCTCCTGCACCACCATGCGCGTCATGCTCTGGATGCACTGGGCTCTGTAGTTCTCGTAGTGCGTCTCCTGCGTCACGTCCTTCAGGTCCTGCATGTGCGTCCTCACCAGCATGTTCCTCAGCAGCAGGAAGTCAGAGTGGGCGGGGTCCTCCACTGACCCAGGCAACGACAGCAGGGTTTTNCATGCGAATCGACCTGGGGGGGATTGTGGGAGAGCCAAAGGGCTGGCTGGGGACAGGACAGGGCAGAGGGGGGGTCCCAGGGAGGCTGGGCAGTCTCCCGTTGGGGGCTGTCCCAGGCCCCTCTGCCTCATGGTTGACCAGTGCCTGGTAGCCTGGCGTCTGGTGCTGCTCACCAGGCTGAGAGACGGGAGGCAGATCCCTCATGGCGTAAGGAAACTGAGTGTCCTCCTGGTCCTCAATGGACAGGCTGGACAACTAGGACAGAGGGCACCATGGTTAAACATGGTTTTATATTTACAATTAAAACAATCTCAAAACTATAACTCACTTTCAATCAAGACTAAAAAGGAAGTGATCTTTAAATAAAGACAAATCCTAACTACACTGCTGGTGGCCTCAGTCAGGACCAGGCTCTGTGAGTACATGACATGATAAGTCCTCTGTGTCTCTTGTTGTAGTGGCTGACTACACCCTTTCTTCACTAATTAGCCCGACCTGTGATCCCATTATACTATTACAGAAGCCTTCATCCATCTGTCCAGGCAGGGTGGGGACATGAACAACAGTTTGGAGATGGAGGTTAGTAAACACTGAAGGAAAACAGATTTGATCATTTTTAATAAGCCTATTTCAGTGTGGACTTAATGTACACATCGCTAGTGGCTTTGGTCACCTCACAGTCAAGAGTGACTCTACTTGTTATCATGAGCAGCTACCACAGCTGAGCCTCTGCACCTGCTGTACAGGAGGCACACATCCCTCCAGTCCCACATGGTCCTGCTGACCCGGTCTAAACAACGCAGGCCGCAGGGCTGCTGCCCTGACAAGGGTTCATCTGGCCTCCCTCTACCTGTCAGCTCTCATTACCCACAAAGCTTTGCAGCAGGCTTAACCCAGCTTCTAATACTCTGACAGAGTGGGGGGTTGGAGATTTAACTCTTGAACACACACACACATAGACACAAAAGCTATAAACACTATCATTAAAGACTAGTCTAGAAACATGTCCTACCTTTTCTGAGAACGTTGCAGCTTTTTGGAGAAGAGAAGGGAGAATATATAAATGTAGGGAAAAATACAGCTTGTAAAAAAGAAAAAATATAAATGGATGACTTTCTGTAAAAGCTCTATGATGAAACAGAAAATTATGGTACTGTTATATTATTGGTTAAATATTGGTATTATTGTTCATTGTGTAAATAGCTTCACTACACTCCCTGATATCATGTAATAAAACTTTATAATAAAATGACTATAGGTTTAAACCAGTAGGAGAAAAAAAACACTGAATGTCCTATAAAAACAATCTCCTATTGTCTATATCACACATATGTGCAGGTCTATATTAATAAAGGTTTAACAGTAGTGAGGTGACAGAAAAATATAGTAAATAAGATACAAACAGTCACCATGGAAACAAGCGCTCTGTGTGTTATCTAAAGAAACAGGTGTTGCATTATTGTTGTGTTTAAATGTTGTCCAGTTTTGCAGACGTACCTTTTTTATTGCTGCGGAAGCGGACCGGAGAGGACATGTGCTCCATGCTGCTCAGATCAGAGGCAAAGAGACAAACTACAAATTGTCAGTGATTCCCTGAAAGAGCGAACTACAGAGCAGACATGAGACATGCGGTGTGTGTGTGTCTGTACGCGGGTCCTGATCTGCGGCTGCAGTCCGCTCAGACCTGCTTTAAGTAGCACAGATTGAACCGGGCAGGATAATATGACTTCAGAGGAGGATGCTAACAACAGATATCACTACAACCACTACTACATAAATAATGCTCATAAAAACTACTACTACTGCTTTTTTC
This sequence comes from Centropyge bicolor, assembly GCA_037975185.1. Taxonomy (NCBI): domain Eukaryota; kingdom Metazoa; phylum Chordata; class Actinopteri; family Pomacanthidae; genus Centropyge; species Centropyge bicolor. Next base: position 69,438 of record JBBMOC010000167.1, on the reverse strand, counting down.
ATGTTTACGTGAACTTTATGTTCTTCCCAAACTTAAGCTAGCTTGTGCCTCTCATGTAGCTAATGTTAGCTTAGCCCTGTGGAAAGTGGAAGTGGGAAGCCTATACAGAAAAATCTCAGGAAAGCTGTTCTTTAACTGAGGTAGGGAAGGTAGCAGATTTATATTTGCAAAACAAACCAGCTTCATCCTCAAAGTCTTTTCTCTTGTAAACTGAGATTTAATAAAACCTTAAATCTTTGTATAAATAATAAATATATTTATACAATCACGGTATTGAAGACGCAGCTGTTCATTGTAACTGGCAACCAAGGGCAAGACCATAACGGCTAAAAAAACGTCATATAATTAGCTGTATATTTAGCCTCGTATTTGCTAAATGAAGTGAAAAATGAAAATGTGAAAACGTGAGTATTTGTTACAGGATGATTACACAGATTGAGATGTGATATCAGTTTTAGCTAAAGTTAGCTATTAAAGCTATGTAATATATATTTTTTCGATCTTTGAATCGCCTTGTAGCTGGAGACGCTAAGCTAGGTTAGCTTAAGCTATTATTTTATACAGCAGAAGAAAATATCTTAAACATTTTCTGTAATGATAACATTTACTTTATTATAGATACATATAACAGAAAAAAAAAATAATTTTGGTTCCCTTACAAACTGAGCAAGGGGATAAGTAAACTAGCTACTGTCTTTCAGAAATAGTTAGCCATCGTTAGCTTTAGCATTGTGACTTGGATGTAATGTGAACAATTATATCTACATATAAGGCATAAATGGTAAACTAAATTGACTAGTTATTTTCATCGTAAAAGCATAATTTATTTTGCTCTATTTTTTTCAGAGTCAGCTGTCTGTCAACCCTGCAGGAGGTGAGTGTTGGACACCTGGTTCATAGATTTTCTGTTAAATGTACCTTCATGTGATTGATGTACTTTAAGCTATAAGTGAAACATAATTATACCAAAATGTCACCTTCTGTTGGACAACTTTCTAAAATTGAAAAGAAGTGCCTTAGAAAAGAATATTTGATAAACAAGTAGGTTTAAATTTTACCAAGGTAGGTTAAATAATGAGTCATATAATGTTAACAGTGATTTCAATTTTGTCACATGAATTTATGTTTCTCTTTATTAAGTTAACTATTAGTTCTTATTACAGTTGTGGTTTCACTGTGTTAACAGAAAATACACAAGGTTTTCTGATAAATAAATGACCCATGCAATTCAGCTTAAAGTATAAAGTGCCACGTGTTTCACAGCTTCTGGACAAAGTTGACATCAGAGCCCAACCGATAAACTGGTTAACAAATTTTAGCTTATAACGGATATACTAATGTTATCATAGATGTTGGCTGAAGAGAATTTGTAGTACAGAAATGCCAAAGAAATGTTTGAGATGATTTAGAAACTGTGTCAACATTACACAGTCTGTCCACCAGAGAGCACTGACATATTTATTTAAGGGTGTAATGGACATCAGCTAAATCCAGCATCGGTCAGGCTGCAGTTGAAACCCCTTTATCCCTCTGCAGATTTTCCATGCATTAGTTTTCCACATACAGCTTTGTGACTCTTGCAGTTCTCTCCCAATTGTTTGAAAAGGCACAAGTGTCTTTTTTATTAAGTGTTTTTATCCCTCAAAATTGGCCTTTGCAGACGTGTCCTGTCCTGGGCTGTAGATGAAGCAGTCAGAGAAAAGAGCTGTCCTCTGTGTTTCTGTCCCACAGCACTCTGCATATCCTTCTGGGCCTGTTGGACCGGCCTGTCAGTGAGTTGTTGACCTGCAGCGGTTCTGAGGGCTCATGCTGGGTTTTTGGTTGTCCGGAGGGGCTATTGTGTTCATAAGTTTCAGACCCATTCTTGTCTGAGCCTGTGCTCACAGACCTGCAACACGTCTGACTCTTATCTTGCGAGTGGTTGTTACATTCTGCGCTCAGGTGGTCGTGCTCAGTCCTTATATCACTGTTGTCATGCGTGTGTTGCTGTCCGTCCAAATGGCTTTCAGGTGTGTTATTTTGGTCTTGGCTCTGTGTGAGGTGATTAGGCTCAATGTGGTTATTTGCATTGTCTGAACATCGCTTGGGGTCGGGGCTCTGTCTCTGTGGCTGTGGACAGTGGGATTGTTCATGAGAGTCAAGGGTCTTGTCCTGGTTTTGAAAGTGGTTTTGGTGGTTGTGATTCTGCCAGAAGGCTCTGCGGAGCTGCTCTAATTCAGAGAGCAGAGGCAGACCGATGTCCAGGTGCATCAGCAGGTTCTCCAGCCACTCCTCCAGCTTTGAAAAGGAAGGACTGAAAGAGTGAAAGACAAACAGTTGTGACAAGAGCTTATAGGGTCTTGCATTCTTTACTGTAGTCGTGCATTAGCTAAATATTTAGTAAATTATTTCACACTGCATCAGTTAAGTTTGTTTGTGTAATGCATTGCATGGTATGGTATTGACCAGTAGGGGTAGCACACGGCACTTAGGACCCTGTATAAAACCTGTATGTGTCCTCATACTTCACTTATGATACAGTAAACTTTATACTGGACATCAACTACCCAGAAAATAACCTCATGACTCACTGACTGTAGTGATAAAGGTAATGCTCTTTGACTCCTGTGGAGGAAATCAGTTGAAATCAACTGAATTATGAAAATATGGTTTGAGACAAAATATGAAATAGAGATATTTCCATATAACTTATATATATTTTTATTTTATTGCTTTATGGAAATGGTCTGAATATGTGTTAAATTTGTGCAATCACACCGTTTGTCAGCATCCATGTCACAGCAGAGGACAGCCAGTGGCAGGAAGGCAGAGGGACACCGTGGAGGGTGATGCTGCTGCAGGAAACCGACTACATTTAGTCCAAAGTCATTCGCCCGGGGAAGGTAGTCAGGGTCGGCACTCACTCGACCTATTATCTGAAGATAGAGATAGAGAGAGATACATACTCAGCTTTAAATGTCATAAGATACGAATAATATTGCTCTGTTTCTTTGACATTTAAGCAACATTTTAAGTCGGGAATTTATCAGATTTTTCTGTCAACAACACATCATTTGAATTCATAGAAATCAAGTGCTTAATGTTTTAGGAATATTTTACTCTGCCTGGATGTTCTTACCTCACATATCATGATACCAAAGGAGAAGATATCCACCCGTTCATCGTAGCTTTTCCCTGCAGAGGAAAGATTGGTACATGTGAGTCACATCTTACCTGTCCTGTACTGACTCATGCTGGGGATAGCTGATTGATAATCCTCCTGCTATAACTGATAATCTTGAACTTCGTGCACTCACCGTGGATCATCTCAGGGGCCATCCAGTAGGGGTTTCCTACCACGGTATACCGCTTTCTGCGGTCTGGCCTGCGGAGCTCTGACAGTGTTCCCTTCGCAGGCCGTTCTAGAGAGGCTGTTTTTCCCCGATTCCTCTCCTCCATCACCAGCCTGGCTAGTCCAAAATCTGCCACCACCACAGACTGGTTCTAAACAATAAGAGAGAGAGAGAGAGAAATGTTAATGAAGGAGCTATGCTTGACGTTTTTTGGTCTGCTTTTGTGCTGTGTGTAGCATTTGTGCTGCTACATTATGTGACAAGGAAAAGCTAATATTAAGTTAAAACCATGTATATGAGAAAGTTTGGCAATTCTTGGAAGATGCTCTTGCTTATGAAGCCTTGCAATATTTCAGTCTTTTTGAAATGCTTTCATTAACTTTAACAGAAAAATCATATTTATGTTTGATATTTGAGAAGTAAAAGTCAAAGATTACTATTCAGAGAAATAAACATCAGATTTTTTTTCTACAAGATTCTGAAATGTGATGTGGTGCTCAACATGTTGATGTAACACTGCAACACAGTGGGTGAATTGTCATGTTTGATATGTTTGTGTGTCCTACAGTGAAGATATTGGTTTGCTGATGTATGTGATGGAACCACATGTTTACCTCTCTGACCAGGCAGTTGTGTGAGTTTAAATCTCGGTGGATAACGTTCATGGAGTGTAGATAAGCCTTAAAAGGAGAGAGTTTATGCACATTATTGGACATTGGTACCAGAAAAGGAATGATTTTGGATATTAAACTTTTACTTGTAGAATATTGACCAAAACTCACCATTCCAGCTGCAATGTCTTTGGCATAACCCACTCTTATATTCCAGGGAAAGTCCTTCTCCTACAACAAGATTGTAATCAACAGCTGTCTCTTTGGACTTGTGGCAGTTTTCATAGAGAAACATAAAACAGCATTTTAACTTACCATTTTTGTGATGGTCTCTCTGAGAGTTCCTCCCTGGATGTATTCAGAGACGAAGTTTATTCGTTTGTCTTTATAAAACAGTCCAATGAACTTTAAAACATTGGGATGGTCCAGACAGCGCATCACCTTCACCTGTACAAATTGAGAGGAAATGTCACATGTCATGTCATTGTAGCAAAATGAAAACAGATCATAGCTAAGAAAGTCAACTAGTAACCTCTAGATAATGTAAGATGGGTTTAAAACAGGTCAAATTTAGCTCTCATACCTACCTCGTCGAGCACTCATCTACCTTAGCTCAGACTCCTTAGATTTAATATGTAAATACTCCTAAATACAGCAACTCCCAGCAGGGTTGGTAGACGGTAACTCATTGCTCTTAAATCTTGAGGCCTTTCCTTTTCTGATGACCACTTACCTCCTTTAAGAAAGTCTTCTGTGTCTCTTCATCAAATCTTATCAACTCTTTCATCACCATCACCTCCCCCGTCTCCTGATGTGTTACCTTGACAACAACAGGTTAATCACAATGCTGATTAAAATCAATGATATAATAATGAAAGGGACAGAGTGATAGTTGAAACTGTGGAAAATGTAAGTGCAGTACCTTGACAGCCTGTCCAAAGAAACCCTTTCCAAGCACTTCTCCATGGATGAGATCTGAAGGTCTGAAGATGCGATGAGTCCGATCTCCAGAGTCCACACGAAGAGACTCTGAGCGAACCATGTCTCTCCTCTGAGACAAAAGCGACAGTGCTCCAGGGGACAGAGGACACTTATCTATGCTACAGCTGCGCCTGAGGAACAAAAGAAAGCGTTGAACAAAGTGAAAGAGGACAGTAATGAATCATAGAGAGCTGAGAATCAGCACTTACATAATGTGTCTGGATCGCATTCCCGTGCTTCCTTGGTGCGGAGGTGGTGAGAGGCTCATCCTGATTGGTTCATCTGTCCCCTCTTCTGGACTTGGCTCTTCCTCCAGACTGGGGAGTTTGTGGGTTGAAGACAGTTTCTCGCGGACACAGGGGTCAGGGGGACAACCGATGTCGTCCTGGGGATTGTTTGAGCGGAGGAGGTCGTCAGGGGCCTGGGGGTTGTGTTCAATGGTCAGCTGCAGTGGTTTGCTTGTGTCCTGGATCACAGTGTTTATCTAGAGGAAAAGATATGGTGTTGACCTTTGGTGACTTATTAGTTTTTCTGTCTTCATTCCTTAAATATTGTTTTTGTGGATGTGAGGAAGTGTTGGGGTGAGTGGTTTGAGGCTGACCTCGTCTGGGGAAATGTTGCGGACAGGGATGCCGTTGACCTCCAGGACTCGGTCTCCAGTGTGTATGGAGGGAAGCAGGTCCCAGCTGAGGGCAGCTGAGTCTAACCTGAGGGAGAACAAGAATGAGTGCTGGGAAAATGGGCTAAGACAGAGAATGAGCTGGAATCAGTTTTTTGGGTCTAGTTGGAGTTCAGCACTAATTCAATGCAACATTCACACTCATGTCTTGCATTCAGAGACTCACCCTGTGACAGTGACAAGAAGGCCCTTCTCTTTGCTGAGTTCAGTGGCCACAGTCAGGCCTCGTCGGCCACCTGTATGGGGAGGGAAAGACACCAGCGCCACCATGTGGGGGCTCTTGGTGAGTGGAGAGGCTGACGTCACCGTTGACACTACACCCTGACAGAAACAGTGGCCACTGCAGAAAAGACAAATCAAGAAGAAAGAACACTCTGTTTGATAAATTATGCTTTTTTCTTTTTAACTTGCAACAAATGAAGATGGATGGATGAAGGCGTAATTTTTTTTTCCTTGTAGCTTCAAACTTACCAGTAGAGTTTGGAGCGTTCGACAAGCGTGTAGGTGTCTCCATCTCCAATGAACATTTCACAGCTCACACAAGTGAAGCATTCAGGGTGGTACTTTTGCTCTCCAGCCACCTGTTGATACAGGTGATAAAACACAATGCAGAGGTCAAGAGAATAATATTGGTTTTTTTACAATATGACATTTGTTGGGGTCGGACTTTAGGGGCTGCTCTGAATTAGGCTGTGCATTCTTGCATCAAGACCTGGTAGTGTCAGGATGTTTTCAGAGGATATCCTCCAGCTTGAGAGTTGAAAGACAAAAAGCATTTACTTTCATACCAGGAGGAAACCAAGAGGCAGGAAGGCTTTGAATGTCTGAATAGATGGTGTAGCATGCTGAGATTTGGTATTTCCTGCTCATATTATTGCCGTGCTTCTCTCTGTGACTATTACACAATGTACATATTTGATATTTGTATGGCCACTTATCAGTTTGAACCAATGGAGGCTTTGAATGATCAATAAGGGAGCTATATTTAACCCAGCTCACCAACTATCAGTCAGTTCCTTATTGACTGCGTTCAAATGTTTTGGAGTGAGTGAGCAGAAAAAGAGAAAGGTGGATTTCTTGTTGACTTTGGCTTGGTAATGTTTGTTGGATCTGTTTGTTAACTGTGATGTGACTAATTGTAGTCAAACATTAGCATCACAAAATAGGACCAGAGGGAAAGAACTGATCAGGAAATGATGCTTCCTAATCTTATGTAGTCCAGAAGTCCATGTACAGTGACAGTGTTCTGTAAGGAACACTTTCACTATGCTTGTAAGTTACAGTATTTAATGTCATAGTGATTGTATAAGCGAAATACAAAAATGAAATGTGTGTATTTCATTGCTTTGTGGTACAAGGCTTTAACCTCCTTTTTGATGATCTGGCATTTTAGTTATTGAAAGGTCAGTGTGAATACTTCACAATAGGAATCCTTGTTAAGTTTTCTAATTGAACTATGATATTGACCATATTGTACAGTCCTAATTTTAGGTATCATGGTTGGGATGGATTTTTTTTCTCATTTTCCGACATTGTTACCATAATGAGTCCTGTCGTGATGGTCTCCTTGCAGCCGTGACAGTGCTCTCCATAACGGGCCCAGTAGTGCTTCTTACAGTAGAGCTGTCCCTCTCTTTCATAGTACCAGTGAGACAGGATACAGCCACATTCACAACACCTAAAGAAAAGAGGGGAGCAAGGAAGGACAAGGAAGGAACGAGAAGATGCAGATTTAGGTTTAGATTTAGGCTATAAGACGATAGATACTTCAGAGGTGTGTTGGTGCAAAGTAACATGATCCTGCTAGGTGACGGAACACATGAGACTTGCGAGGAAAGTCGACCTGCTGCGTCGTCACACACCGGATCAGGTAGAACATTTCCAGGTCAGTTTCAGGTCAATATCGTCTTCACTTAAGCCTTTTTTTTAACCAGTATTCTGTGTCACTGATACCTAAGTCCTTTCCTCTGTTGACATGTTTGACCCTGCGTTATACTTTTATTAGTCACCATGCTGAGGCTGAGACATCAAGCTGCTGGTGTTTATCCGACTCACGCCTGGAGGAAATACAGTTATCTTCACTGCTGGGGTGGTGGTGAAATGATGCATTATAGACCTTAAACTGACGATGTCATCGTGACTGAGACCACATTCAAACTAATATAGCTTCTTACAAAAGGACTACTGATGTCGGGTCACTGGTCAGTCACATGTCTTCACAAAAACATTGCAATTTAATGTCAGTTTCCAGTGGGCACACCCACTCAAAGATTGCAAAAGAGGCTGAAACACAGTGCAGACATTACAACAGTTGCCACTTATAATAAGAGGCTTGTTCCCTAAATGAAGTGTGGCATGTTAACTTTCACTACTTTAAAGTCTGCAGACAGAAACTGTCTGTGGCATCTTGCCTCGAACAGAATCTAGAATAACACCTATTTACAACAAAAACCTGCTTCCTTATCTCGCCAACACTACAGCCAGAGTGGGAGGTGACTTCCTGGACAGAGTACAGCTCCATGTTTCCTCTCAACTGTAAATGCCATGCTGTTCTTACAATAGGGAATGAAAAGGTTGCTTTACTATTGAAATTGAAGTAGTTGGGGAGACAAAGTTCGTTCAATGGAAGAGACCCTTAATGACAGCGTTTGACTTTGATCAATCATATTTTAGCTTGATTACTTTAGGAAAATAGTTATTTTTTGTCATCAGTGCAGTCTTAAATTTTCTAACACATCTTCTATGTCGCTTTTGCTTATTTGCTTAGTTGCTTCAGTGTTACAGCTAGGCCAAGTTGTTCCTCTCCTTCTTCTCTATATTTCAAATAAATATTGCTGTTGTCATGAACTGGGAGTAGTCACTTATTAATAGAGAGTAGAAATATGGTATTTATGATTATTGCTTCATAGATACCATAGCTATAATAATGAACTTTATGTTCACTGCAGCTTGTATTTAGTAGAACTGAAGTAAATACAGATACTGACAGGAATCTCTAGTCCGAACAGATACGACGCATGTCTGCTGGGGCACTATGGGAAGTGCTGTTAGAGATCTGTTAGACCCGACTCTCATTCATTGCTGAGGAAATAATTAAGTAATAAAGCCATCAAACAGCTGCAGGTTTATTTTAGACCTCCTGTCTTTGTCATTGTGCTGCCGGCAACGGATGTGGAACCTTCCAGCTCCACATCTGCGACTCCACCTAAACATCTGGTCGGGAGAAAACCCTGGAGTCAACCCAGACATATATATCCAGAGAATCCATTCTCTCTGTGTTTCCTACTGCTGCATTTCTCTGTTCCTCCACCTGAAAGTTGTCCCCCTCATCTGGCTCGTGCTGCATCCTACTCTTATTTTTAGCCATTTATGAACCTCCTCTCACTTTTCATCTGTCCCTGTGTCATTTCAAGTGGACCTGCAGATGCTCCAGCACCTGCTATAAAACAAACATGTTATGATGTCAGGACATTTATCAGGGTCAGATGTTAGGAGTCTGATGACGTCGTCTCCTGCCATGGTTTCCTCCCTGTTCGGTCTGTGTTGCCCTGCTGGATTTCCTTTAAAAAACAGTACTTCTTAAAAGGAAACTGTTTTGATCTAATTGTGCTTTGTGTTACCGGGATATTTTCTCAATGGTGTTATGTATGTAGTATAAGTGTGTGTTTATCCTGTATGTATGTTTTGATATAGACCTGAGGAAGAGTAGTTGTTGATCCAAAAAACAAACCATAGTTAGGGATTGTGCTAAAGGCTAATTAGATATCTGGCAAGGCAATAACGTACACATAAATGTACTTATACACAGTACTAGTGCACATAGTTGTGTTGAAAGTTGAGTGAAAGTAGAAACTCTTTAGAGAGTAGAGTCCTGTTTGAGGAAGTATGACAAATGTTGAACTTCAATTTCTGTTTCTTACTTTCGTTCACTCTTTTATGCTCTTTCTTTCCTGTCTTTCACTTAGACAATTACAGCAATTTATAGCTCTTACCGTCCTTTCATTCCTCTCCGAAACCTCTGGTCCCGTCGTGACATTCTGCCCTCTCAGTTCACCGATAGACAACTGTCACTCAGAAATAATCCATCCAGTGAAGAGAGAAGCTTGTTAGCTGCATGTGTTCCTGAGCAGATCCTACATGTATTCTGCTGTGACTTTCAGCAGACGTCTCTCTCTCTCTCTCTCTCTCTCTCTCTCTCTCTCTCTCTCTCTCTCTCTTTCTCTCCCCATGTACTTAGAGGCTTCCTGTACATATGAGTTCCCTCTGTAGTGTTCAGAGTAGCTGTGTGAGAAAAAACTGACCCACTGACACCAGCTGGCCAATCTCCCTCTGCTGGCTGCCGAGAAACCCACTGATCCCAGGATAGAAGTTCTGCTCCACCGTCCCTCTCCTATTACTTTCAGTATGTAGACTTCTGCAAGATACTGTTACACTCCTCTCCGGAGTCCACACAGTGTGGGAGAGTTAAGCTCACTGAGTCCAAAATGTGAAGCTTTAAGGTTGTTGTTCTCAGAAATGGTGTGAGAGAGAGTTTTGAAATGAGCTCTGTTCCCATCAGCACAGGCATAATCTCTTTATGAATGCCCCAATTACCGCACTGTCCTGACCCCGCAGTAAAACCCTCTATTCATCACACACAACAAACAAAGAGGGAGAGTTCAGTTAAAGTACAGCAATAGGGAATAGTTCTGATTTAGGAGAGGAAAGCTATTGATAACCGATTATTATGAAGTTCATCTCATGCTCATTTTTTCCATGTGAGTGCGCCTCAGCTGTTGGTAATTTGTTAATTTTTCAAAGTGAAAAACACCAGAGTAATGAACAAAGTCAGAAGCACAGCACTGTCGATCTCTTATAGGTTGTATATTATTTTTGTTTTAAAACACATTTTCTATAATTAGTCCAACCACTAAGTTTATAGCTTTGGCCTATTCCTCATGGTGTTGGCTTTGCTGTGTCAGCAGATGCATTGTTTCATTGCACAGTGCAGGTTCAGCCAATTCAAAGACAGAAACAGGTGTGTGTTTATGTGCTTCTATTATCACACTGACAATGTGAGTAGTAATTTGTCTGGTGTGACAGTTTGTATTGTACTACTTGTGTGTCTGTCACAGTGAGGATCAGTTCATTTCTTCTTTCTTATGTGTACATTATGGTTTAGTTTCCATCCTTAGTTGTTTTGTTTGTGCTCACTGGTTGTGGGGCTTATTGATTAAGTCAGTGCTTGCACCTCTGCTCCTCTATATAATATGTATATTGTTGTGAACTATGCAGTACAACACTTGTTTCAATATTTTTAGAGCTTCGATATGAGTCACCGTCAAAGCAATGTCTGAGTAGTTAGTAGCAGCAGTTTGTTATTTCCTTTTTCTCATTTCAGCCAAGCCTGTGGTTATCAGAACACCACATCGGACTAACACATTTAAACATCTACCTCTGAAGATGTAACTTCCTTCTCTTGCCTCGTGCCAAAAACCCTCATTACGGTTTAAAAAGCTATGCAACATGTGCAACATTTCAATTACTTTAGCTCCTTTAAAATGACAACCGGACACAACTGTCATTGGTTGTTTCTTTATTTCAGAGAGCATTGTCTGAAAGCTTACAAAAGTGCATCATTTTCTTCATAGGCCACATAAAGAACACAGATGTTAAAAACACATGTTGAGCTACACGATAGAGACACAAGTGTAAGCTCAGATGCAAGATGAGATTCAGTTACACTTTTTTATCCAAATGGCATCACAGACTACATTGTGATTCAGCACACATTCAAGGACAATGTAGAAAACAAAGCACTTATTTTTTTATCATAGTACACAAGTTTAAAAACACACACCAAATAACTCAAATATTTAATACTGTATTAATGCACTTGAATTCATAATAGAGACGGAGGATAAATAGATAAAGCACTTTGCTTTTTCTGCCTTTTGTCAGCATAATTTAAAAAGACTCGCAAACGTGAACAGTTTTCCAACAGTGTAAAGGAGGTACATCAAAAATAGAAAAACACAGTAATTCATGCTCCTCAGATGTCATTTAAATGCACTATCATGTATTCTAATGATATTACCTCACATTTAGTTTGAATGTTTTCCTCACCAGCCAATGTAAAAGACAAATCTAAGCCACACCATAATATCATAACAAATACATTCTTATAATAATGAAAAAAATATGCATGTTGACCAAAATTTTACACAGTGCCTGGAATGTTGTGAATGAAGTGGAAGAATCTCACAAGTGTTAACAGCTGAAGACCTTCAGCCTCCACATTTGTTAATACTGCTGAGGCCTGAGCACAGTTAAAATGAACGCAGACTGTTTTTCAGGGATCCGATAATGACAAGTCAAAACACCACACCATAAAAAAATCCACTGGAGGCCCATTTGTTCACAGTTGCCCCAAAACAGTAGCCGTCTGTTTCTTTGTCTGTACAAATTATCCAAGTGTTTGCACAGATGTAAAAACTGAAAACAGTGAATGAATAAAACAAACATTACACTCTGCAGACCCAAGGCCAATCCAGACAAACTGGACGTGGCCTTGGAGGATCTTTTTAAACATTGTGTCAGCATGCAGACAGGTCTGAAGGAGCTGCCCTGAGGGTGTCCTTGGTATCAGTCTTCACCCAGAGGATTCATGATGATACTTGCACAGGAACACGAATGATGTTCAAGATAACAACAGTAAACAAAAAGAGTATTATAGTACAGCCTGGTCTCACAATTCAAGAAGAAATCTTGACCCTTATTTCAGTGGTTCTCAGCCTGGTAGTCAGGATCCCCAGAGTGCCTCAAGGTGATTTGAAAAATCTTCTGTCTTCTACTAACATTGATAAGTGTATGCCCGTACAGACTTACTCCAACTTATGCTCTTTCTTGTGAATTAGTGAATATTTTTAATTCTTTGACCAAAGTCAAATCGCTTAATCATCCAAACATGACAAAGACAAATTTCACCACTCCACATAGCAGCCTGCACAGAGGCGTCACCTTGTTTTAAGGAATCATCCCTAACAGGTTTGAGAACCATTGCTCTTTTTGAAAGAGACACTTGTATAAAATCTAAGTTAAAAAAAAAGTGTAACATATGGAATGTGTTGAAGCTGGAACTTCTGGCAAATAAGACATTTACAATCTGGTATCATGCAATAGCACCACTTTTTTTAATGAGGTCACTTCCTGTCTGTTGCTGTCTCACTTCCTCCTTCGGCCACAGTATTTACCCTGACAGCCAGCACCTAAATGCCGGAACAGACAAAAATGTTCTTTACTTGATGTACAACAAAAATAACACTGTAAAACATGAAAACAAAAATTCTCTCTCGCCTTAAAATTAACTGAATAATTTGTTTGAAGTTGTAATTTAAAACAACACGTTAATAAAAAGGTAGTAAACTTAAGACATAACCTTTAGTCCACACATTTCAGTCACACTAACAAGCAAGACAAAAATAGCTTCCCGATGGCTTTTTCTCAGTAAGGCTAAGTTTTAATTTACCACACAGTCGCATAGTTCCTGTGTTTGTAGCTGCACTGAACTGTGTGACTTAGACATGGCAGTTAAGTTAAGGAGTTGATTCAGAAAGAAGAAAAGGTGTTAAATTACAAAATGTTTCCATTCAGTCAATTTTTTAGAACTAGAAGAAGCAAGACTTTGTTTGGAATTTCAATCCTACAGTGCAACCTAAGAAGTGTACTAATATGCTAATTATTTTACTTTGTAAACTTAATCTGATTATTTTAGTCAATGCTCAGCTGAACATTCGTTCAACTCATGAAAAGTGACTATGTTTGTAGTTGGAAGAACTACAAGTGTTTCAGTTCTGAAATGGGTCTGAACGATAACCAGAACTAGAACTCCAGTACAATATTATATACAATATACAGATATGCTTTATTGTAAAGCACGGTCATGTGTATGAGCTTTACCTCTGTAGCCACCAGCTCCCAGTAAGGCCTGCATGGCTGCATATTTGGCTGCCTTCTGTGCTTTGGCTAAACAACATGAAAGCAAAAATAAAAGTTATTTGTCAAATAAATACAGGCTCTGATGCTCTCTGCAGTAATACCTAATATCTATGTATTAAAAATGGACATTACTGTGTTAAGAGACTGAAGCAAATTAGAGAATGCTTAGGAGGACACTGAGTTTTCTTACATTTTTGTCCGGCTCCAGTATATCCTAGAGAACAATGACAGGAAAGACAGAGTCACAATAAACAATAGATAATCTTTACAATGGTTTCATTTACCCAATTTCTTATCTCAACAATGACATGAATGAAAGTATGCCAAAACAAATATTCACCATACAAGGTCTGACTCGGGATAAAAGCTTTTTCAGTTTCCTGCTTTATGTGCAACTGTGTGTTGATCCTTTTTTTGTGTTTGAAAGGTTTATCAATATGTTGAATTTAATGCTTATCATTTTTTTTACAAAGAGTATGCCGAGTTAAAAAAAATGTTGAGAGTTAAAATGTGACTAGTGGGCTTCTGTCTTACCTGTATAGCCTCCACCAGCCAGCCCACCAAAGCCAGGGCCAGCACCTCCTGCTGGAACAATGGAGGGATTACAGCCAGCATCACTTTCACAATGCACTTCTGTGATGCTCTCACCAGCAGGCAGGTGAAGTATTTACTGTGCAGTGATCTGAATTTTGCACTTACGTTGCATATGTTTTCAAGATCTCAATTTGTAAAAATGCAAATGTTGGCACTCTTACATTATTGTTCTGTATTTCATGAGTGCTCCATTTAAACTGACCTGGTAAACCGCCAGCTCCTGTTCCTGCAGCACCTCCTGCCCCTGCTGCTCCTCCTGCTGCACTACCTGGACAGGCAGAGGGGTACAAAAGTGTAGAAATCAGTACAGCACTTAAAATTCCCAGATCAAAACCACAACACAGTACACCAGCGAAGGTGCTGCTAGTTGAGATTTTTTTGAGAACATTTCATGTTCGACCGGCTTGTGTCACAATTTGATATCGTTGAAGACAATGCTAGAGAAAGAACACGGAGTTGTGCTTATCTACACCTAAAGTAACTCATTGTTTAGTCACCATTATAAACACGAAACTCACCTGGGCCTCCAATGGTACCTCCTGTTCCTGCACCAGGAATCACCCCTGTTCCACCACCTGAGGAACATAGATGGGGTTAAAGTAAATTAGATAGATTATGCATTAATAGCAAGTAACATAAATGATAAGTTTCTAAATAGATCATTTTAGCACAGAGTAAATAGGAAAACAAAGTACAAACAAATTAATAAACAAAAAGACTCATTTACAGTCGTATTATTGGGACAACACTTCCAGTATTGTATTTTGGCCTATATGTAATTTTTTTTACAGTTAGCCCAAGTTCTATGGTATGAATAATATGGATGAAATTCAGTTTATGAAATTCATAAAGATCCTCACTACACTGATGCTTAAGTCTTTATGACCGTAAAGAGGAGGTGCTTTAACAGGCTACTACTTATTCCTGACCAGAAGTGCAGCATTTGCCTGTGTCTAATGTAATGTAGTATAGATCCAGTCAGTAACTCAGACATTTAACAGCAGATCATTTACCTAGTACTACCCATTCAACATAGTCATAATACACAGTAGTTTGGTGGACTACTGAGAAAGCAATAGAGTCTTGGTGGCCACATTTACTTTAAAATACCATCTTATAGTCAATATCCAGTGACAATATGAACCTTTTAATTAAATATTTCTGTACATCAGTGAAGAATTTTACCTGGTCTATAGCCAGTTCCACCCAACGACGAGCCGTAACCTGATGTAGGAGGCTTCCTTTTCCCAAGTGTTTGGCCACCAGGTCCATAGCCACCCACACCACCAGGTAAAAAGCCCCCTGGCCCAGTTCCAGCACCTCCTGGGCCCAAACCACCAGTTCCAGCACCTCCTGGGCCAAAACCACCAGTTCCAGCACCTCCTGGGACACCGGTTCCAGCACCTCCTGGGCCAAAACCACCAGTTCCAGCACCTCCTGGGCCAAAACCACCAGTTCCAGCACCTCCTGGGCCAAAACCACCAGGTCCAGCACCTCCTCGGCCACCGGTTCCAGCACCTCCAGGCCCGTAACCCAAAGGACCTGTTAAAGTTCCAGTTGGACCATATCCTCCGGGGCCATAGCCACCAGGTCCAGCTCCAACTCCACCAGGACCACCTCCTATGCCTCCTCCTAGCACTCCTGCTGGGAAACAGATCTGAATATATAAGCACAACTATATACCACATAAATGTATAAAACATATTTACCATCCCTTATCTTAACCCTCACCTGATCCATATCCAGCTCCCCCATAACCTGAAAAAAAAGAATAAAATTTACTTTTCATTTAAAAATTCAAATAGGTGTCTCCATCACTACAATGAATTTTTGTATATCGACTGCCCTTAAAGTTTATCTTGTATGATCATTACTTACCAGATTTGGATGGCTTTCTTTTTCCTAATCCTTGGCCCCCTGGTCCAAAGCTACCGGTTCCTGTGCCAATGCCGCCTGGTCCGAAGCCTCCTGTTCCTGTGCCAGCACCACCTGGTCCGAAGCCTCCTGTNCATAGACATTAATAAGGACAATGAGTTAGTGAACAATGAGCTAATATTTTAATCATTTAGTATTTTGTCCCTTAATTTTCATAGGTGGGCCAGATTCTGTAACTATCACTATTTTTGTGTCCTTGGACCTGAGTTTTTATGTTTGTGTTGTCTGTGATAATTGTTATCATTTAAGCACAAAATCTGTGCAGTTTCAAGGTAAGAAAAGACAGTTTCTTAAGAATCCAGCAAATTAAAACAGACCTTCTCCTGCAGAACTTCCAGACCCCTCTATCACACTGCCATCACCTGGAATAAGGGCAAAATATTAAAACGGACTAAGATTTAAAAATAGATGGCTCATGTCAAATCAATAATCAGATAAGATGATCACTTTGGAAGCTCAGAAAACACAATATACAGTTGTATCAAGGTCTAAGTAAATAGGAGGTGTGACAAAATCATCTGATATCCTGAAAAAAGGCAAACTGTGCCAAATGCAGGGGCTTTGGATAAGTGTTTGAATTGAGTACATCAAACAAGCACAAGAGCAAAATCCCTTTTAGATAAGCTGGTTTTCTCTATTTCCTCTAATTTGAACAGTCACATCCATCACTGTCTTTTCCATCCTTGTTACACAAGCTTTATATTAAAACCTATGTACTGGAAACCATATGAGTAAATGTATTGTCATTGTAATATGTGACAAACAATGCTTTTTTATTCACCAACTGCTTTGTGCTAATGCTGCACAGATACCTTCTGATGATGGCACTGGTGTTCCTCCTGTGGCTCCACGTCCCCCTGCTGATCGAGCAGACAAAGTTTATCACACATAGATTATCTAATTAATAATTCTAGCAACCAAAATGTGTGTTCTTAATCCTCAAAACAGAAGCTTACCACTGGGTCCAGCTGTCGTCCCTGCACCACTGCCAGTGCCGTTCACTGAAACACCTGTGCTGGTTCCTGGAACTGCCCCTGTAGTACCAGTCCCTGTGCCAGCTCCGGTAGTACCAGCCCCTGCTCCTACCCCAGGTACAACTCCACCAGTTTTCCCTACAGTTTGGAAAAGAGATTAAAAGTAAAATCAAATAAGATGCTTCTAAATAGTTCTGTTCTTCAGTTCAAAGAGCTGTATGTTACACACAAAATGTTGACATAGAGTCTCTTCAAATGCTTACCATACTTAGCAGCTTTAGACCCAGCTGTCCCATAGCCTGACAACAAATAAGATGTAATGTAAGTATTGACTGCTCAGGTGATAAAATCATAGTGATTAAACATTTGTACAGATGAGATAAATTAAAATGTGGCCAGTAGAGTTCCTCATTAGTGCCAGTTACTATAAAGTTTTTCCTGAATGAGATTTTTAATCTAATTTCACTTTATGGCATGTACTCTGACTTCGAATCTAAAAATGCTGCTTTTTGGAATTCACATTAAAATTTGTACAGCTCCTGCCCTCCCACGTATATATTCATATTTCTGGATCCTCCAAAAAGTCCTAAACTACTATGATAAAGCAGGTGACAGACCAGTATTCATTACAATAGTCTTAGGTATATTACTATTCAAATATGCTTTCAATATTGCAGTTACCATGTATGTAACCTGATTACTTACAGTCCAGGTGTAGTGCAAAGGACCTGTTGCTGCAATTCCTACTAAGTACCAGTAGAGGTCAATAAAGGAATATTTTCTACGTAAATGTGACTTATACTTTTAATGTGATTCAGAGCAAAACACTGACACAGCTGCACATGTTATTACACAGACATTCTACTGAACACCAACCTAGACCTCCAGTGCCAGTTCCAAAGCCTCCTGGTCCATAACCACCTATGAAATTGTACAAGATAACAAATGTATAAGAAACTTCATCAGGAGGGTTTGGAGAGCATATCATTGAAAAAAATACCAGCAAACAGAAAAAAGTCTGCACTAACAGGAGAAAAATCTATTTTGCCCTCAGTTTGCACTGCTCAGTATCATCATACATAACCATAACTCACCACCTCGTCCTGCTCCACCCCCAAGTACCCCACCAGCACCTGCTCCACCTGGACCTACAGCAGGAACATATGAAAATATGTTCGGTTTTCCTGGAGATTAGATTTATCATCATGTCTTTAAGAAACAAAAATGAGACATTTTAATACCATATTTAGCAGGTTTTGATCCAGCTCCATAGCCTAGAAATGACAGGAATCATTTGGTTAAGCAATTCCAGCAAGCTTAGTTTGAGATTTGCAAAATTCTTCTTAAAGTTGAAACGGCCCCCTGAACCTGTTCCATATCCAGCCCCTGGTCCTGTACCGTAGCCTCCACCTGGCCCATATCCACCAGGTCCATATCCACCAGGTCCATATCCTGTCCCGCCGCCACCAGGAAGACCTAGAGAAGAGTGAGTGAGTGAAGTTTTTAGCTCTTGAAACATTTTCTGTTTTAAAATGTTTCATTCAATATACGTATGTGTATGATTTTAACTTACTAGACAAATGGACTGTCTCTGTAGTCTCTTGTAATAAAGACGTCTCTAGTAATAATCACCAAATTATTGCTTTAACCTTGTCCAACAAATTGGTTGATAGACACTTTGAACTCTTGTTTTGGCAAGGCCCACTGCCTACTGCAATTGTTTTTGTAAATATTGATCATATGAATTAATTATTCCAAAAATTATGTACAAATTACACCAGACAATTAAAAACATGCACACGATGAAGTTCTTATAAATTAGTTATTATATGTGTAGTACTTTTCATTCACTCCTTTGATTTTGACTAGCTGCAGTTCCCTGTGTTAAAACTCCACTATCCACTATCAATATTTGTATATCTACATGAACCATTAAAAATAAGCAACTACAAAAAGGAACAGTTACTAATTAGTTACTGTAATTTAGTGGTTTATTCATGCACCTTTGCATAATTTGTTAAAATTAACCTTTGTGTTTGTTTTTTTCATTTTCTGAGGAACTGTAAGAATGTTGTTCTATCTCTCGCACTCGGACCACACTGTCCAACTCCCATTCAAACACCAGAACCAGGTATCCCACCAGTCCCCACTCCTGCTCCAGGTCCACCACCAGTTGTTATTCCAAGACCTCGTCCCGGGACCCCTCCTCCTACTCCGAGCCCAGAACCAGGCCCAGCTCCACCACCAAGTCCTCCTGCACCCAGCCCACCTCCAGGCAGACCTGCACAGAGCAGTATTTTATCATATAAAATACTGCTTATACTTGACATATAAACCTGATGGCACCTGGTGCCCATAATACTCTAATGCCAAACACAAGCCGATTTCATGGCTGACATTTTGGCCTGAATTAGCTGGAAAGAGTATAATTTTAATTAGTGACATTATTGATGGCTGCTTCATGTTTAGATGTATAAGCACAATTGAATATTACATTCATTTAATTTTGTTTTTCCCTGCAGATACAAATGAAATCACAGATTAACGGTAAAGACCTGAAGACTAATCTGCATTTAGTTAATATTTATTTAAAGTTGTTTCTTACCGTATTTGCGGGCTTTGGCACCAGCATAACCTGCAAAATGCAGACACATCAAGATCTTCCAAGAGGACTTTAATAGCAAGTGCATCTGTTTGAGTTCAGACATGTCTCTTTTTACAAATATATCCTTATCTCTCATCCTACCTCCAGGTCCATAGCCAGCACCACCAGGTCCAACTCCTCCTGGTCCAAAGCCAGTACCAGCACCACCAGGTCCAACTCCTCCTGGTCCGAAGCCAGTACCAGCACCAGCCGGTCCAATTCCTCCTGGTCCGAAGCCAGTACCAGCACCACCAGGCCTGACTCCTCCAGTGCCTGTTCCTGTACCTCCAAGTGCTCCACTTAACATGCCTATGAGAAGAAGGAACAGTCACGTTTTATTTGTTCTGATATTTTGTGATAGTGATACAGTTGCACACACTTTTTAAGGAAAATTTTTTTGCAACTATTCTTACCATATTTACGAGCTTTGGCACTAGCATCATATCCTGTAATTTGAATATAGTAATTATTCATGTGTCTTTATTAGAAAAATATAGTTTGTCAAATTACTGTATACTCTACCAATACTATACTGTAATTACCTCCAGGTCCTGTTCCTGCTCCCCCTAATCCAGTAGCAGCTCCACCTGGCCCATACCCAGTTCCACTTGGCCCAAGTCCAGTTCTGCCTGGCCCATAACCTGCTCCTCCAGGGCCAGTGCCAGCACCACCAGGGCCATAACCAAGACCACCTGCCCCAGTGCCGACACCACCTGGACCAAAACCAACACCAGAGCCAGGTCCCACTCCTGTGCCTGGGACAATTCCTCCTCCCGGTCCTCTGCCTCCGAGGCCTCCAGCTGCACCAGTGCCCACACCACCAGGACCAAAACCATAGCCACCTGTCCCAATTCCAGAGGTAGGCCCCCCTCCTGTACCGGGACCAACTCCAGCTCCTCCAGCCAGTCCTCCTCTTCCAAGGCCTCCAGCTGCACCAGTGCCTGCTCCACCTGGCTGACCTGGAGAGTTTAAAGGCTTTTTGAGTGTACCTTAGCTTTAGACTAAATATATATATATATATATATATCATGTTATTTGACATTTTACAGAAATGCGGAAGTATGTCTCACCATATTTGCGTGCTTTTGCAGAGCCAGGACCATAACCTATGGCACAAAACAGTGTCCAAGTAAACACTTACTAACACACAAAAATAACCTTAAATCATATTGAGCATATGAAAGGGTATTAATTGAGTTAATTATTACATATTTGTTGAAAATATTCTAGATATGATCATTTATATTATATGAAAACTTTTGTGATGGATGTGTCCCTTAAAAGACCTGAAAAAGGTGCACTACTACAGATTTACCTAATCCAGGTCCACCTCCTGTTCCAACTCCACCTCCAAATCCAGGTACAGCTCCTGGTCCACCTCCTGTTCCAACTCCACCTCCAAATCCAGGTACAGCTCCTGGTCCACCCCCTGTTCCAACTCCACCTCCAAATCCAGGTACAGCTCCTGGTCCACCTCCTGTTCCAACTCCACCTCCAAATCCAGTTACAGCTCCTGGTCCACCCCCTGTTCCAACTCCGCCTCCAAATCCAGGTACAGCTCCAGGTCCACCTCCTGTTCCAACTCCGACTCCAAGTCCAGGTACAGCTCCCGCTCCTCCTCCAGGGAGTCTTCCAGCACCAACCCCCAAGGCTCCTCCTTGACCAAGTGCACCTCCAGCTCCACCTGGTTGAAAAAACAGGTGACCTTACAACTAGACAGTACAATACAGAGTTAAAATAAGATGTTGCTAATGCCTCAGTTATTTTTACAGCACATTAAATTGTTATGTAACCATCATATGTAGAACAGGAGGTAGACACCTCAATTACTGATTCTTTACCGTATTTAGCTGCAGCTTTGGCTGGATTCTTCGATTTGCCCACCCCTGTAGTTGAAAGAATAAATGGTTTTATTTTTGGGGGGGATTTCTTTGTTTGCATTTATCATGTAACTCTACATGAAGCTGCATAGTCAACGGCATTGCCGGTTCTTGTGTACCTGATTTTGGTGATATTAGAGGGTAACCACGGAAAACGCCAGGCAACTGCTGCCCACGACCATCTAAGGTGAGAAATACAATTACATACTTGCTTGTCCTTACATTATATTACAACAACAATTATAATGTTTCTTATTGTTAATTAATCATTTAATCATTTGACATTAAAGATCAAGTAAGGATAAACAAATCTGCTTGTAATATAACATAGATTGTCAGTTTAGGACTTTATGACACTTACTGCCTGCTCCCCCTGGTCCAGCACCCCCTTGGCCAAGTACCCCAGCCCCTGCGAGAAATGAGGCAATAGTTTTTATTTTTGGGCATGTGTGCCACGCCAAGATGTGATTTTCCAAGTGTCATTAGCATAGAGCAAATTAACACACCAGTCTGAGGCCCAAGCCCAGATCCTGTCGCTACTCCAGGGAGAACACCACGGCCTCCAAAACCTTGCCAGTAAAGATGAAAAGACAGAAAAATCATACAACTGTCACAACTTTTTCTGTAAACACTCTGAATCCCTTGCAATGATGCAGTATTATATTGTACAATACATGTTTTATATGTTTGCTTTATGTGTCTTGTGTTACAACATACCTTGGCCTGGTACATATCCACCTTGATAGAGTCCAGGCACCCCAACTCCTAAATGAAAACACTGAACATTAGACAACTCTATATTTCTGATTGATCATAAACTTTGAACTGAGCTGATGTTGGACATCTTTTGGAGTTTACCTGGAACCAATTTGGATGCTTTACCACTGCTTTTTACCCCAGGTCCTCCCCCAGTAGTACCGGTCTGCGGCAGTATTGAAGCTGAAACAGGAGTGATACAAAAAGTCGCTTTAGTAGACGAAACTTTTACACAGAATGAAATAGTAAAACATATTCGATTCATCTGGTAATTTTTAGTTATCTCTTTGAAACTTGTAAATGTAACTTTAAAAAATTACAGTAAACAACACTTTACAGGGCAATTACAGTGAAAATGAACACGAATACTTGAAATAAATTTTCTCTGGAAATATTATATTTTGTTTTAACTCATGTTTATCTATGAGCTGACAGAATTAAACTACATGTAGTCTTTAGTGCTTTCTATGTGAAACTTTTTCTCTTTTGTAGTATATACAGTATGTAAATGTTCTATATGATGTAGTATAATGTAACTATTATCTACCTCCTCCTGGCACAGCAGCTCCTCCAGGCCCAACCCCAGCACCACCAGGCCCAAATCCAGCACCACCAAGCCCGACCCCTGCACCGCCAGGCCCAACCCCTGTACCACCAGGCCCAACCCCTGCACCACCAGGCCCAACCCCTGTACCACCAGGCCCAACCCCTGCACCACCAGGCCCAACCCCAGCACCACCAGGCCCAAATCCAGCACCACCAGGCCCAACCCCTGCACCACCAGGCCCAAATCCTGTTCCACCAGGCCCAACCCCTGCACCACCAGGTCCAAATCCTGTTCCACCAGGTCCAACCCCAGCACCACCAGGCCCAAATCCTGTTCCACCAGGCCCAACCCCAGCACCACCAGGTCCAAATCCTGTTCCACCAGGTCCAACCCCTGCACCACCCGGCCCAACCCCAGCGCCACCAGGTCCAACCCCTGCACCACCAGGTCCAACCCCTGCACCACCNAACCCCAGCGCCACCAGGTCCAACCCCTGCACCACCAGGTCCAACCCCTGCACCACCAGGCCCAAATCCTGTTCCACCAGGCCCAAATCCAACACCACCAAGTGATGTTCCAGCCCCGCCTAATATGGAGAAAAAAAAAATCAAAATTCAGTCATGTTTCAGTGATTAAAACCGTGTTATGTTCATTAATGAACACCAAATACCTGTTTTAGGAGGCTTGGGACCAACGCCACCTGGTCCATAACCTCCGTAGCCTCCATAACCACCTGGGTCAGGACAAGGGTTTGTTTAATACACATTCATCCTTCAAGGTAGGTGATATATAAAAATGTAAGTAATGCATGACAAAAATAATTTTTAGGTTGTTTGAGAGTAGCAGCGATGCACAAGCATGAGTCGCTGTGTTTGCTCATGAAACAGAAAGCATGATGACTTCACTGTAATGGCTAAATCAGTGAATAAATTGAGCATATTGTTCAGTGGTTCTCATAACAGTTGCATCACAGTATGATATGTGGAGGTCGGCTTACTTTAATAATGCAGTGATTCATTCATGTACTTGTTGCTTATAAGAAGAAACAGACGTATGCATGATAACCACTTACCTCCAGGTATGTAGCCTGTTCCAGCTCCAAGCCCTCCAGCTCCACCCTGACCTCTGCCAGTCCCGAGGCCTCCTGCTCCAAGCACTCCTCCACCCAGTCCCCCTGCCCCAAGGCCTAATGAGCAGATAAAAGAGAAACAGTACTTAGTGCTTCCTATACTTGCTCTAGTGACTGCAATACACTACATCATACATTAATGAATTCAGTGTGTCCCTCTATGACTCCACCCTTTTGTAATGTTATACTTGTATGATGGCTGCCCGAAAGAAACCTCACAAGGATTAAGTAAGGTTTTTAACATTTGTTTGAAGTGTGCATGTTTGACTTAAAAACTAAATCTCGTATAGGGTGTCTGTAGATGGGTCAGTAACAATTACAATGTGTGGGGAGATGAGTGAGAAGAACCACTGGGAGACCAGGATGAGTCTGTCTTTGTAATACAATCTGCTGCCACATCAAACTATACATTAAGTTCTCTCCCTTCCTGTGAGAGGAGATCTGGTAGCCATGATGCGTCGTATTGAAATGCAAAATTTTAAACTAAGGCAGTCTTACATTTGCTGCTATTGCTTTCCAATATTCACATTTGGTTGAATAAATTAAAGTCTTTCTAATTCTTTAGAGGCTCAAGGTTACTGTGTTTGCACAGCTTTGTTTTAATTGTTTCTCTGGATTGTTGCTTGAAGTTACTGCAGTGTTTATGAATGCGTCCCTCCGATTGCTTGAACCAGGATGTTTGTGTCTCATTCTTCAGGGTGGAGCAGGGCAACACAAACACACTTTGCACGCATTATTGTGTAGCGTATATATAAAAATATATGTTCAGCTGAGATGGCCAGACTTTTGGTAAACTGGAAAGTGTGACATGAGTCTGTTTCCTGTGCTTACACTTACTGCCCACCGGCATAATGGGTGTAATTCAAAAGGTTCCACAAAAATCGAGGCTTAACCTTGAATCGTTTGGGTATTATCACCGACATTCCTCATCCTGCACAGGCAACTCACATGTTTGAGGGATGAAAAGTAGAGAGGCCTAAAATTCCAAAGCAAATCAGTCTTTCTGACTGACGTGATGACTTCCGTCCTTTATCAGGGAACTGCCATGCCTCATGCATTAGCCCTTATCACTGCATGTGTGTGGGAGGGTGGGTGGAGGGTAGGGTGGCCCCTCAACAATAGCTTATAACCTTGAGGTAATGAGGAAATGAAATAATGGTACATGTATGCAATCCTTATCCTGCTGCATTGAATTGGCCAGAGGAACAATATTTACAGTACAGGGGCTGAGTGCTGATCCATGTGTGTAGAGCAGTGAACTTCCACTTATTGTGTAGGTCACATGATGCAGGTAAACAAAGCAGGCAATCTGTTCATGGGTAATGAACTGAAACTAGATTTAATAGTTCAATTTTATCTTCAAAGAAAAGAAGACAAACCCTTATTTCTTATCTCGCAAGAGATGGAAGATATAATATTTATCATGAAATATGTTTATGAGCCCAAAAAAAACAAACTTCATGCCTGTGCCTTGGCCACCCGGACCAGTGCGTCCTGGTCCAAAACCACCTGGACCAACTCCTCCAGGCCCAGTTCCATAGCCCCCAGGACCAACACCGCCTGGTCCAAAACCACCTGTCCCGACTCCACCTGGTCCCAGTCCTCCTACACCTCCCTGTCCCGGTCCAAACCCTCCACGACCACCATAGCCACCTCCTAGAGTAGAGTACAATATGATGCAAATCAGATATACGTTTGCTGTGTTTTAAGAGACATTTTCCGTCCATATATTTCATGACATTTGAGCTTTAATGTCTATGAGAAACCTGTTTTTGCCCCAAGACTAAGGTTTTTTGAGATTCTTCTTCGAGATTCTACAAAACACAATCTTAAAATAGTGCAGACAGGCTTGGAAGTCTTACCTGTTTTTGGAGGCTTTCCGCCTGTAAGAAGGAAGCAATTATAACAATTAAATCAACAGTAGTCTTTACTCTACAGAGGGTGAATAATCAAGATGTCAACCAGCCACATTTGTCTTACCAGCCCCAACACCTCCAGGTACTGCTCCCAGTCCACCACTTCCTGGGCCAAAGGTGCCAGGCCCGAAACCTCCAGGTCCAACTCCGCCTGGGCCAACACCTCCTGGGCCAATTCCTCCTGGTCCAATTCCTCCTGGTCCAACTCCGCCTGGGCCGACACCTCCTGGTCCAACTCCTCCTGTGCCGACACCTCCTGGTCCAACTCCACCATGGCCGACACCTCCTGGTCCAACTCCACCTGTGCCGACACCTCCTGGTCCAACTCCTCCATAGCCCCCTGAGAAACACAGTCATTGGGAAGTTGTGAGTTGAAAACATGCACAATACACATGTAGACTCAGACGAACCAAATATTGGCACAGAAAGTGAAAGCAGCAACAAATTGCACACAGATTTATAGCCAGATGTGTTTCTTCTGATTGAAATCAACATGAGGGATTTATTATCTGCATATGGGACATTAAAAAAAAACATGTTTTGCCTGGGTTGTGACCTGAAACTTCTCACATAACTGACATCATTTAAACAATTTAAAATTTAAAATATGGCAATTCTGTAGGTGATGACACAATCTGAAGCATTGAAGTATCATTACAAGAACATCTTAAAGCTGGTGCCTGTATGTTACTTGAAGTGACGTAATTCAGTGCGTTCTTAATTTAACATGTCACTCAAACTGAAGTTTTAATCAGTGTTCACAAAATTTAACAGAAAACACAAATGGCATTCACCTCCACCAGCTCCCGGTCCGAAGCCTCCTAGTCCAGCACCAGCTCCTCCTGCTCCTGTTCCAGCTCCTCCACCAGGCTGAAAACCAGTCCCTGCTCCTCCAGGACCAAATCCTGTGCCAGTCCCACCTGCTCCGAATCCAGGTCCTGCACCAGCTCCTCCTACTGCTCCACCAGCAGGTACATAAACACCTGGTACACAGAGCCGATGTGGTTTTGTAAGTTCTGACAAATTTTTCTATTCAAGTAAATATGTCACTTTTTATTTTTAAAAAATATCCATTATTCTATTGATAAAAACCAAAAAGTTTGAATCAGCTGTGTCCACACAACAGGTTAATGTTGAAAGGTGTTTTCATTGTTTTGGACTCATAACAGATGACAGAATTTGTGGAATTTATGAGTCAACATTCAGGACTAATGAGGCATGATTTTCTCCTCTTTGGCATCACATCATCAACCAGTTTAATCTGATATCAAGGATTGCATTTACCAAAGGGGATCAAATACCACACAAGCAGAGAGAAAATGAAGGTGTTTGTGTTAATGTATGTGTAGCGATTATCAACTCTGTGCTCGGTGTCTGAGTCTCTCTGGAGCTGGTAACAAACACCCCTTCATCCAAAAGGCATGCATCTTTGGTCATAATTCTCACACTTTTCTGCACCTACGTTCTGTATCACAAATCACAATAGCCAAAAATAGAAACACACAGAGCGAACAACTATAAAAGGAAAGGTTTTTTAAGATCCCACAGTCCAGATGTGAAAGGAAGAGGTCTGCAGGGATTCCTAAAGAATGTGAGTTACTGATCTCACAGTAATGCCATGTACAGCACACCAACAACACGCAATAAATAACTGAAGTGTTCAGTCATTCAGCTCTGCCCGCTGGATTCTGCAGGACAGAAACATACACCCCCTGTTGTTGTTTTTGGAGGATTTTTTATTGAAGTGAGACGTTGGACAGGTACAAGTATACACTCAAATCCACCAGAGATGTGTTACACTAGAACATGAAATAACACAGCAGTTGAGCTTAGTATGATTTCACGTCCACATTTCACTGTTTCTCAGGGTGACATTAATATCTCATTACTGAATTAATAATGTTTGCTTCATTTTCCTACTCTGTCCATGGTATTATGCTGTAGCTTTTATTGCCACTCCGGTGGTGTGGCTCTAGGAATAACAATGTCAGTCTGGCCCACCACTGTGGTGCAGACTGAAATATCTCAGGACAATTATGACATTTATAAACTTTTATGACCCTTCATCTATTCACTGAAGAATCTCAATATTGATATTGATTAGCACAAATTTAAGTGACATTTATGGTTCCTACCAATGACACTGAATAGGATAAACTACCATTGACACCAGTGACAAGGAGCAGTGCAGCGGTGAGACAAGGAAGAGGATGAGGGGAAGCTCCTGTTATCAGCCATGTCAGAACTTAAGAGCAAGACAATGAGACAGGATCTGGAGGGATGAAGTCTGGAGCACGAGGTTATAATTAAAGCTTTTAATAAGGCGCAGCACTTCATTAAAAGCTTTAACTATAACCCCCTTGTGCAGACCTCATGCAACAAGAGGAGGAAGAGCTGAGCTGAAAAATACACCTGGGCTTTGCGAAGTCCAAGGGAACAAGCAATGTTATTATACTGTTTGTCTAAGGCTTGTCATTCTTATTTAACATGTTTACATACGAAAGCTCTTCTATCCAGGCAAACATCTGGAAATTTAACATGATGTAGCTATCTGTACATCTGTAAGAGAAAAGTTTCATCATCAGTTCAATCAGAGTCATTCAACATAAATGTCAACAAAGTAGTTTTGTTTATTCATAAGAAAAAAAAGCAGTCGACTCTGAGGAGTTGGCAGGACTCTTGAAGCCTTTTTGATGCAGGAAAGGGAAAGACTGTCCAACAAATACTCAGTCCAATACTCTCCACAATCCGATTCTTAATCTGTCAGCAAGACTGGAGATGAGTTTGGCCTTTAGTTCAGAGTCTCTACCTCACAGCTTCTCAGAGACTTGAAGACAAGAAGAAAACTGCATGACTGCCAGACCGATAATGATGATGTCAGTGATGACCACTTATAATACTCTTCAGTGAGACCACACTGAAAATAGATTAACTCTTTGGCAGATTTTTAGAAATCTATTGCACTGTGCTTTCTAGGAAAAAATCCTTAGCAATTAATAATTTGCAGCAGCCAATTTCTACTAGAATTCTAGACGACCTCATTATCATCATCATCATCATTATTGTAGTTGCAGCATTTCTCACACAGTCTCTCCCATCACAAATCTAATAGACACTGCACTAAACTACCCGTAAAGAAAAGAAGACCTGAGTTCATGCATCCCTCTCCTGCCAACACTGCTACATAAACTTTATGTGCCACCTGATCCACAGGTGCTGCACTGCTGAGCGCCGTACACATGCAATAAAGGGGGACCCACCTCCTTGCAGCGAGGGTTTCCACAGAGCCAGGAGAAGGACTCCATGGAGGTATGTGGCCACCATCCCTCTCGCCATCTCGCTCCCAAATGTCCCTCTCCTCTCCCAAGCTCCAGGTTTTATCCCCAGCAAGCCTATCAGGGCTCAACAAGGCCTTAAGAAAGAAGGAGGGCAAATGAGTGAGAGCAGAAAAAAAGGGGGACAGAATGCAAGACAGGACACTGTGTAATTGGCTAAGAGACACACAGAAAGATAGACGAGGAGAGGGGGGGGAGAAAACACACTGGATCACCTCATTAAACCAAATGGGTTGTTCTAACCCCCCAGTGACTGTTGGGCTGCATTTATTTGGGTTTCTACTGCCAAAAAGAGGGAGTATGAAGGCTTGGTGGGGGGCGGGAGAGATGGAGAGAGAGAGAGAGCATGTATGAGAGAACAGAGTTTGTATATTGTAAAAATTGGGGGTCCCTGCTTTTCCCTCTCTCCAGGCACCTCAAAAAGAAAGAGCAACTGTGCCAGTGTCATGTGTAAGTGGAGGGCAAACACTGACTGAACTGATCCAGTAAAGTACATATCATTAATCTGTGGTATACATTCAGAAAATGTAGCTTAAAAAGATGTACTTGATGTGTTTATTTTAGTTTAATTTGCATCTGGAACATCCTACACCGGATTACGAGACACTGCTGTTTTACAAAACATGCATCTTCTGGTAATACATATACAAAACAAAAGAGCAAAACAAAGTTAAAACATTATAAGTAATTTTGTATTCTTTTGAATAACGTGGACAAATTTCATCACAGTTTCTCCTTATAAAAGTTTTTTTTTTCTCACAGACTTTCTCCAAGTTACTGACTTATATAAATGTTTGATATGCCAGCAGTCTTTGTTGTATATAGTACTAAGTAATTTAGTATACATTTGTGTGTGTGTGCGTGCAGGGGGTCGAGGTAGTTTGGAAAGCGTCCACACATCTGAGCTTGTTGCCAAAGAAAAAAAGTAAAGCTATGTGAACAGAAATAAAACCTGGCATTTTAAACTGTTCTTCATAGACCGGTCCAACAAAAGAACACCTGAAACAAGTGAATCCATGTGCCCTTACACATCATAGCCTCTTCTGACGGGGGATAGGGAAGATAAATAAGCAGCAGACAAAGAAAAAAGGAAAAGCAGCAGAAATAATGTGATGCACCTTCGTTTCAGTATTACAGAGCCAGGTTCTTATCAGTGACTCACACAGGGTCTTCATAAGAAAGGCTTGATGTCACCTGCCCAGTCCACCACATCTTGTCCAGCAGAGTCCCAGCTGCCATAGAGACACACCAGTCACCATACCTGGAAACAATCAGTGTTTTTATTTCGACCGGTGCTATCGCTGGGGTTTTCTCCATGTTTGGGCTGGCTGGTCCTGTCCCAGCTCCTGAGGGGCGATGTGTGAGTCTGGCAAGATTCTGAAGCATTTTATTAGTCTGGAGGTAATGGGGCTGGAAACAGATGAAGTAAATGAGGTACAGTAATGACACCTGAACACTGACAGACTGACATTGGGAGAAACACTTGAATCCTGTTACAGTTACTTTGCTCATCCTTTGGACAGAAGACTGTTTTGCTGGGCTTTGAACATGAGCCTGTTCTTTCTGTAAATCCTCTTCACCTGCAGCCCTCTGACCCTGTGGCTCATGGCCACCTGGGGAAGACAAGCAGGGCTTCTGGGCTCATGGTGGCCAGTACAGCTGATCTCATGACCAACCCCACTTGCAATGCAGCTTTCAGACTTGCAAGAAATATATAAATAAATGTTATCACAAGTGACCGACTGAACCAGCAGCAGAGGTTACACCAGTTGGGAATGTGGCAAATGTTTCTGAGATGTGATCTTGTGGAAACCTTTGGCTCTGAGTTCTGTCCAAAATGGCTCAATTAGAACGACTGTATTGTATATTTGTATTTCTGCTTGAGTGTGTGTGTGTGTGTGTGTTTGCACTGCTGAGCTGTCTATGTACATTTGTATGTGTGTGTGTGTGTTGGAGAGAAAGAGAGAGCGAGGCAGAGCTACCTGAGCACCCATAATTGGTCTTAAAGTGTAGTTTTATTGCTCTGTTTTCAGACCTGGTATGCTTTGTGTTCAGCTTTGATGGAACTGCATAGTTATGCGGTGAAATAATACTTGGGCACAACGATTGAAGTATGAAGGGGAAAAATGAAAACTATATGCCATATACATTTTTCATTCTTGCGGTCATTAGTAGAGGTGTGAAGTCAAGACAAAACATACAGACAACAAGCTGATTTGTCAGATAGTTGAGAGACGTAATTATCAATAATTTAAAGTTATGATTGACCACAATTTATAATCCACGCTATTAGCCTCAGAAAGGTAATATGTCCTGACTGACCAACCTTTCTCTCCTGTGTCAACTACAGTCTGGCTCTCAGCCTTTTCTAACAGGTAAAAGAAGGAACACTTGAAAGATGAATTGATCTCCCTGCAAAGGAAATAAAGTTTCCAATCATTGTAGCAGTGGAAGCAGTCAGAGGAACCAATATGTTGCACAGTTTTACAAGGAGAAAATCAGACCTGTTTACTCATTCTGAGTGTAACTTTCCACTACATTTATGCACTTAATGGTGACATAATTACACTCACACCTGCAACAAGTCAACACAGAAACATGAACAAACAATTGCATGTTGTACCAATTTTAATGTGGATCTCTCTCCAAGTTCATTCATTCAGAGGCACAGGTCTGGTGAAGTGGAGCCTGTAAGACTGTAAATAAGAGCCTTTTAGTCCTGTGCATCATCCTACATCCTTTCCAAATGCATGCTGGGATACACAGCTTCCCCTTATTAACTTATGCTTGCACGAGGAGGACGGGAGAGCGTCCTCACATTAGGTCATTTGCTATGTTTCGAGCTGACTTTCTAACAGACAGACGTTCATATCCTCAAAGTCAAACATGTCTCACACAGCAAATAGAGTAATAACCAAAACAAGCCATAACAGCCATAACAGTCGTTGATATAGTACAGCACAATGTTGGAAACAACTCTCCTCCTCTTCTTTTGATTTTGGCTTTACAAAATTCGTCACATACAAAAGGACACAAACAGCAAAGTGTAAAAATCTCTTTCCTCTATTGTTTATGTGATGTACTGAGATGCTGTGTGAGCCATTGTCTGACTTAGTAGTGGGTTACACATGTGGGATAAACAAATAGTGACAGTATAGTAAAAGTTTGAATGCAGACACAGACCTGTAGAGGAAGAATTGATTCCCGCTTCTTCTACAAAGGGTTTCTGCCTCCGCTGATTTAACTTTGGTCAAAGTCTGGAAAGAATGTAAAAATGGATTATTGTTATTATATCATCAAATTCTATTGTACTGTAGTTGCAGTGGAAACATGTAGACATTACATCATGTTGTCTGCGTTAGGCCAGCTGTCCACAGGAATAAGAAGAAAATACCTAAAAATGGGCACCGCAATGCAGGTTGTAGTGCCAAGGTTTTTTTTTACAGAAAGTGAAGGTTATTCTTCAAATGAATATGGCCATGAATGTGGTAATGTGTGTAAACAGTGTGATTCATATACACATTCACAGTCACCACTACACACACACACACACACACACACACAGTCTCTCTCATCCACCTGCTATCCACTTCCCACATCCATCCACACAACCTGCAGTGCCATGTGCCCTCATCTTTGGAGCGTATCGGCGTTAGAAATAAAGTAGCCGACTGAGTCGTGCCTGTTTTGAGTTTACCTAACGTCTACCTAGCGTTTACCTAACGTCTGCTGCCTATATATGGGCGTGTGTGTACTGGAGGGCTGCTCACCCCCCCTCTACAGACTGGTAATTTACCCCTCTGGGTGATGGAGGGAGAGAAAGCGATAGAGAGGAAAAGGGAGGTAAAGGCAGCGAAGGCGAAAGAGGAGGGAGACAGAAAAGGCGTGACCTAGACAGACAGAAAAACAGACACATGCACACTCAGACGTGCACTTGTTTGCCTTGATAAACCAGCCGTAGTGCTGGTGAATATCAGGCTAAAGGTCTGGGCAGGATCGACTTCCACGACTTATCCGTGCCAAAGAATTACATCTAAAAATCCAAAGGCCTCGAGCCAAGCAAACACACACCCTGTAAAAACAAGCTCCCATGGAAATAATTCATCTTCCACTGCACAGTGGGACGTAGTCAGGTGCATGATGGGTCCAAGTGGGAATTCATCTCCTTGTAAAAGCGCAACATCAGGAATTGTTAGTTTTAGTCAGCAGGTGGCTGAAGTCTTGCATCACCAGTGAGGCTGTCTGACATGTTAAAGAGAGTTTGACAGTACAGGCCAGTGCTGCAATGTGGCTGCAATCAATAATTCTCAGAACCATTATATCTACCAGAAAATTTATTTTGACATTGTTTCATTTAGTTTTGTCCACAATAGTGAAATATTTGGAAGAGCATTTAGAGCAAGTGAGCTGATTCATCACTGCTTCATTAGCAGCAGTTTGCAGTATGAGTGACGAGGCAGTGTTGGACTGTGCAGGGCGGCTCAGGAGGCTGACATGAGAAACTACTGAAGATGTCAAACCACAGTCCTCCAGTGTCGCTGTGGGTCAGATGTTTTTCACCCCATTCTGTCTGACTGTCAGTTTGTCTGTCCGTAGCACGAACAGACTAATGCAGTTTTGAGTGGCCACATGCAGTGAAGGAAGCATTCAGATCCTTTTCTTATTAGTAGTAATGCATGACTGTAAAAACAGGATTTTATGGTTTAAGTTGGTTGAGGTGGTGCTAATTTTTAACTGCAACTAATGATTATTTTCATTATGGATTAATGTGCTGATTTTTTTCCACATTAATCGACTGATTGTTTGATTTTTAAAAACTTAGAAAATAAAGAGAAAACTACACAACTACCCAAAATGACACCTTTACAAAGTTTGTGAGATGCAGTGGAGTAGAAAGTAAAATATAAGTACCTCAGATGTTTACTGTGAGAGAAGTTTCAGGATGCTTGAGCAGCATCTCATTTTGACAACATTAACTTCTGCACACATTACACTCTCCTAATGAAACTTGTCCTTGTCTCCAGAGCAGCTCGAGGTGAAGCGCAGACGACCTGCTCATTACAGTCTGCATCCTGCCCAGGACAACAGATGGGTCAGCGATGACAGGGACAGAGATGCATTGGCCGTGACTACATTTAGGAGGAACAGGGGAATAACACAGAAAAAGAAATTGGGGGCATGTTCCACATGTGGCAGACCATTTCAGCTGAAGACAGTAAGTATTTGCTTAAGTGGCTTCATTAAGTTATTGAGGTAGGATTACATCATGATAGCATGGGAACACTTACAAATCCCCAATGATGTTTTCTCCTTTTGCTTTCACACAGACACACACAGACAAAGGAGAACATACCAGTAAAGTAGAATAGACAAAAGCACATAATCACACAGGTTTAATATCAGGAAATGCAGCTGGGGAGTGTGACATCAGATGAATTATGCGGAACAATGTCGCCTGTTACTAGCAGGCCTCTTCCCATGACTCATAACGATCCTCAGTGTGGAGGGGGGGGGGCTTCTCTTCCCGGGAGGGTTGAAACAACACCAACAGAGCAGCGCCTTACACAAACACTGCAGTACTGTAACATTCAGAGGAGACCATCCATCAGTTTACAGCGAGGGGGAAAAAAGAGACTGAAAGACATGAGGGCTGCAGGAAGAAAGCTGGGTCAGGAGGTCATGCAGAGTGGAGTGAGAGGCCTGAGAGGTCAGAGCACTGTAGGAGTGTGTGTGTGTGTGTGTGTGTAAGGGATCAGCAGCAGTGTCTTGTGTTGATTCTGAACTTGAGCTCAACAAAGGGAGATTTGGGAAGAGATTGTGCGGGAATGTCAGAGTCACACGTGCTGTGCAGCGAGGCTGTGAGCATAAATCAGAAGGTGATTTTTCTGTGATGTCAGAGATAGGATTTCAGATACCAGGACATGAACATGAGATTATCTTATTTCCTGCCAAGTTTCTTAACTTACATGAACGAGTGTGTGTGTGTGTGTGTGTGTGTGTGTGTGTACAGATGCTTTGTGTTGCACGCTCTTCAGGCAGTGATGTCAGTGGAATGATGAGGTCAGTACTTCACTTCATGCCAAGCGTCCTCTGACATGACATGACATGACATAGACATATGCAGCTCACATATTCATGGAAGTCATCACACTTATGCAAACTAATGTGTGTTTGCACATGCAGAGTTTAGGGACCACTCCTCTTAAACTAAGAAAATCTAATATGATGCAAGTCTTAGCTCACAATAACTTATTATTGGAAATTCAGACCTAATGATGCCTAATTATCTACATTCATGCTAAAGAGCATTACATCATTATAACCCTGAGCTCTAAAGTTGAATGAAAATTTTGTAGTAGATATATTAAACTTTCCAGACTTCAAGTTCAACAAAAATAATTATCTTAAAGTGGCAAGTGTGTTAAACAGGAAGTCAGTCATGCAGACAGTGACAGTGATATTAATTTTCAAATTAATAATGATATCACTGATTGGTTTTTTCTGACTGTACAGTTTATCTTATTTTATAAGCTAGAGTCATTTTAGGATGAGATTCATGTTTGAATTTTCCTCCACGCGACTCAATAGGGAAACACCATCATATACTTCAAGGCACTTATAAAAAGGTGATTCTACTCAATCATTAGACACAGATACAGGCAGTCAGTACAGAGACAGACACCACATTTTTAAAATACAGTTACCTTTGAACTGATGTTGATTATCTTGCGCTTAGTCAACACTAGAGCAGAGCTGATCAGAGATGGTTTCACTTCTGACCATCTATGTCATCAGATACAGAGAGGAGTGCTGAAAGGATCAAACTTCTAAAAACTTAACTGTTGATTCGGCTTGATCATGTAGTCAGAAATCATCTTTGGAGTAACTTTGGTTAGCTCAACACAAACAGCCTGTCACATGTTGCCTTGCTTCTCTCTCGTCTTCACTCTTTAAACTTCTGCCCCTTTCCCTGTTTCAGCACATTCGGTGGCAGACATTTATATATCAGAGGTGCAGCCAGTGCCAGGACTGTAATTCATCCCGAGTCATGTATGGGTCAGGCCTATAGCAGCCACGAAGTCCCAGCTGACTGAAATGTTATGCTACATCTCAGCAATAGGAACTCCCATCATGCAATCTGAGGTCATTCAGCTCCCTGTTTAATGAGGATCACCGAGCCGAGGACCCCGATGATGAGTCCCTCTCTGTCATCACCACACAGCAGAACCGAGGCGAGCAGATGGAGGCAATTTGGACGAGGAAATCATCTCATTCTCCTGCTGACATCATCAGAGGGGGCCAATTAGACAGCAGGCTCATCTATCTTCTAGTTTGATCAGATAGCGATGTACACGTATGAATGTGCGTGCCGAGACCCCGGTAGATGCAGTTCACATCCATTCATCGTCTTATGGAGTTGCCTGCGGTCGCTCTGTGATTGGTCACAGTCTAAGAGATGACGATGAGTTTGGTGACGTGACGATGAGGAGGAGTACAATCCCATGACTTTGTTTAGTCTGTAATGACAACATTTGGTCAGCGACTGTGTTAGTGTGTGTGTGTCGTGTGAGCATACAGTGTGTGTGTGTGTGTGTGTCGTGTGAGCATACAGTGTGTGTGTGTGTGTGTGTGTGTTGTGTGAGCATACAGTGTGTGTGTGTGTGTGTGTTGTGTGAGCATACAGTGTGTGTGTGTGTGTGTGTGTGTCGTGTGAGCATACAGTGTGTGTGTGTGTGTGTGTGTGTGTCGTGTGAGCATACAGTGTGTGTGTGTGTGTGTGTGTGTGTGTGTGTGTGTGTCCACTTTCACACCAAGCATGCAGTGGTGTATATGAGTTTCTCCCTCGGCTCTCTGCAGTTGTTCAGGTGCTTAAAATGCCAATCAGTCTGTATCCACAGCACCTGAAAACATACTGTAGCTCTTGGTCTTTTTCCAAAACTGAACTGAACTCTTTGTCTGAACTGTGGTGCAGTTCATCAGCACTGAGAACATAATTGTACCAGCTACAGGAAATTGCCCTCAAATGTACCGTTTTACAGACATAAGGAGGCAAACTCTGACATCTGATAGCCATTTATTACTCATGTGTAAAAATGATTCATGATGCTCATATTCATCTTTTTTTTTTACATGTTTGTACAGGGTATGAACACCAAGGAAGGTAAAATCTCATGAAGCGGTCAGAGTGGTCCATCATGCTGCAGGGTGACAGGTTACCAACACGCTGTCCAGTGAATGACCATGTAAGTCCAGTTTGGTTCACAATCACTGTTTTGCTTGTAATTTGACAATAAGGACTTAAACTATATATGGAGTTTCCATATAGGTTTAAGAGCAGAGAAAGCAAACTAGGTGGGAGTGCACTTTGTGAAAGAGGGAAGATGAAATAACGGCGTCTGAGGTCCCTGCAGGAGTAGATGATATTGTCTCATTAGCACAGGGACACAGGTGGACGCTGGCCCACTCTCTGCTCTCACCTCCTCCAGCATGAGCGATGACCTGCTGCTTGACTTGTGTTGACAGCAGAGTGAGGAACCAATGACAGAGCCGACAGGGACACACAGCGAGAGAATTAATAAACATTAACCATAGACTGTATAAAATATGGACGTAGTGTCCGTGACGTCACCCATAGGTTTCTGAAGAGCAAAAATGAAGCTAATCGTAGTGCGTAGCCATCTTGGTAGCCTACCTCCGGTTACTCCAAATATGGACAAAGAGGTGGAGCGAGAGCGGAGCTGAGGCGGGTCGAATGAACGCTATTGGCTGAAAAAAGCCGCTGAAAAAAGCCGCTTTATTTGAAATAATCAAACTAGCTACGGCTAACCAGCTAGGTTAAATGCTAAATATCGTTGCTAGCCGGCTAACCCCACGATGATCTCTTTCCCAAACTCAGTGACTAGAATTAGCCGGGGTGACGCCCTTTAGACCGTCAGTGGCTAGTTGTCAATCAAAGTGGCGCCACTTAGATTGACAGCGATGAATTGTGCATAATGATGTATGCTGTATATTTTAAACGAACGCCTTATAAAAAAATTCGCCGCCCCCCCAGAGTTGTCATGGAGTAGAAAAACAGCTTATGAGACTAGAGCCATGTTTTGAACCAGGCTGTAAATATGTTTTTTTCTGTGGTAAAATCGGACATTTTAACATGGAGCTCAAATGTAATTGACTCCCTTCTGCAGCCTGCTCTAGTGGTTATTCGAGGAACTGCAGCTTTTTTGCACTTCCGCATTGGCTTCATTTTTCAGCGGCGGAGGTTGCCGCTTGACATTAACACACACATACCTGGGATAATGGGTGTAATGGTGTTATAGCACAGATAACAGTATCTGAAGTCATATAAAACTGTATTAATTTTTTTTTAATTGAGAAGACTAAGTGTCGAGTACAAGTATTCTTCAATGATTATTGTGTTTCATTTTAGATCATACTCTTTAATCTTAAGCTGCAGCCCCCAGCATTCAGCTAAAATGAGACATGCTGCTTTTCATCAAGCATTGGTTTATTATAATGCACTGAAGTTATATGCAACAATATTTAGATCATAAATTAGACCTCATATATGTCATCAATTAAAAGTAATGGACTGTACTGTATAATTAACCTTCAGCCAAATGAAGTATTAACATCTCCTTGACTTCGATCATAAACCGTCCAAAGGCCTGTGTTAAACTTCTCTCTCCTCTGACTGTAACTGCTGACTCTGTAGACTCATACACTAACCAAGTGGCCCACAAGTGTCGGCTTCTTATCTGCATGATTAATGTCATGTGAATGCCACCGCTGCAGTGGACAGGTGGCAGGGCCCGTGGGTGCGTCGCTCGTGACGTTCCACAGCCACACAGTCTCTCACCATATCAAATCCTGCGAGCCAAAACCGAACACATTACTCACATACAGAACATGCTTCGCTTATGCACAACAGTCTACTCGGAGCAAGACATTTTAGTTGGCACTGAAACCTGTTTCGATTTGATAGGGACACATTGAGAAAGAGGCGAGTAAATGAGTGAAATGCGACTGTAGTGAGAAACTCTTGCTGCTAAATGAATCTCACATCATTCATTTGGGGCAGGATCACGACAGCTTCAGTCCTTCTCGCCATCTTAGCAGACGGGGGAAGCTGAAATGTGTTTGCACAGTAGGAACGCCTGAGTCACTTAAGAATCTGTACCGTGGGAATAAATGTGCCTCCATGCCTACTTTTAGCAGCGTGTTGATTGTGATTCAGTAGTGACAAACAAGAGGATAACATGCTCAAAATATCTTTGGGTAACATTTTACTCATATCCTTAGTCAGTGCAAGCTGCTGGTGGCAGAATGATAAACTCTTTATTTGCATGGTGAGACCATAGAGTGTATAAAATATGGACGTAGTGTCCGTGACGTCACCCATAGGTTTCTGAAGAGCAAAAATGAAGCAAATCGTAGTGCGCAGCCATCTTGGTAGCCTACCTTCGGTTACTCCAAATATGGACAAAGAGGTGGAGCGAGGGCGGAGCTGAGGCGGGTCGAATGAACGCTATTGGCTGAAAAAAGCTGCTTTATTCGAAATAATCAAACTAGCTACGGCTAACCAGCTAGGTTAAATGCTAAATATCGTTGCTAGCCGGCTAACCCCACGACGATCTCTTTCCCAAACTCAGTGACTAGAATTAGCCGGGGTGACGCCCTTTAGACCGTCAGTGGCTAGTTGTCAATCAAAGTGGCGCCACTTAGATTGACAGCTATGAATTGTGCATAATGATGTATGCTGTATATTTTAAACGAACGCCTTATAAAAAAAAATCGCCCCCCCCTCCAGAGTTGTCATGGAGTAGAAAAACAGCTTATGAGACTAGAGCCATGTTTTGAACCAGGCTGTAAATATGTTTTTTTTCTGTCGTAAAATCTGATATTTTAACATGGGGCTCAGATGTAATTGACTCCCTTCTGCAGCCTGCTCTAGTGGTTATTGGAGGAACTGCAGCTTTTTTGCACTTCCGCATTGGCTTCATTTTTCAGCGGCGGAGGTTGCCGCTTGGGTGAGTCTCAAAAGCTATATGTTTCTATGTTGATCCCTGCTCTATGTGTGAAGCTCACAACATGTTGTCATTCTGTTGTGTGGTATTAAACAACTGTCCTGTTGCTGTAGCTCTTTCTGATGCAGCTCATCCATGTTGGACATGTGTTATCATGTCTTTGTAAACTGCTCCCTTGGATATGTGCAGTTTAGACTGTAGTGTGAGTAGATTTGGTGATTGAGTGAAATAAAGAAGTGTAGCTTTACATAAAGGCCCGACAGGCTGAATTACAATAAAAATGACTTAAATGGAAATGTTTTTAAAAGTCTCAGCTCCTACCCCTGACTTTTTTAGGATGCCCCTCTTGCAGACTTCATCATAACAGCAGCACGTGTTTGTTTGGGCCAGACAGCGCCTGGCTGTTACAGTGAAAGGCTGTTGCTGTGTTTGTGTGTGTGAGAACAACACCACTGACCTGTGCAATGACTGCACCACTGTAAACACTAATTACAGCCATTACTGTGACTGCAGAGCAGAGAGCCATGCGTTGTCCTCACAGAGCTGGGTTCTCTGAGGCATCTGCCAACAAGGCGGGAGGAATCATTGAGAAAGATTATATATACTTCAAAAATATTAGTAAAACAATCACTTGAGCTGGTGATCATGGAATGAACGAGGAGACGTCTGTTAATCTCGACTGCTAAAACCCTGACCTGACAGAAGAGAAACAAATCGAACTTACAGACTCTCTGGAGTAAAGAAGTTGTAAATTCTAATTTCAGTCTGATGTAAAAACCTCTCTGTGCCTCTGTTAGTGTACATGGAAGATGTTTACATCGATCTCACCCAATCAGTTAGTGTTTCACAGTTATCGCCAACAACTGAAAAGAGTAAGTGAAAAAATCACGAATGTGGGAATCTGAATCAATAAGAAACACATGTTTCTTGTTGACACAAACAGACAATCAGGTGAAAAATACAAAGGGACGTTCAGCTTATTGTGCTGTTATTTGTCCAGAGTTGAGAGAGTTTGTCCTTTACCCAGAGGACCAATGAACAAAGGCAATCATCTAACTAATGATGTCATTAAAAAACTGGGTTACATACGTGCTCACCACACGAGATTCATGGCTTGTCAAGATGACTTAATGCAGCAATTACAATTATCTCTTTCCAGTCTGATAGTCTGAAGCCTTGGACGACACAGGATTGAGAACGTAAACACAGAACTCACTTGTCTTCTGCACGTCGACGTCTGTGCTGTGCAGAACTGTGTGTGTTGAGTGTGTGTGTTGCCAGCGCATGCCACAGCTCTGACTGTAAAGTGTCTGATCTTTGAATCACATCCATAATGCAACAGGAGAGTTTAATCACTTTGCAGAGAGAGAGAGAGAGAGAGAGAGAAGGAAAGTGAAAAAGAGCGAGTGGAGAGAGAGAGAGAGAGAGAGAAGGAAAGTGAAAAAGAGCGAGTGGAGAGAGAGAGAGAGAGAGAGAGAGAGAAGGAAAGTGAAAAAGAGCGAGTGGAGAGAGAGAGAGAGAGAGAGAGAAAGAAAGTGAAAAAGAGCGAGTGGAGAGAGTGAGAGAGAGAGAGAGAGAGAGAGAAGGAAAGTGAAAAAGAGCGAGTGGAGAGAGAGAGAGAGACATGAGACAATTGGACTGAGCTGCCACTCAAGCCTTTGGCAGCAGCAGGATTTATGAGCTCTGCTTGTGGCGCGTACCTGCACTGCGTCCTCTCCTCCTGACCATACATAGAATCAGGCACAATCAGACAGCCGTGATATAAATATTGAGTTGAGACGTTTTGGCAGCTGAAACTGTGACCTAAATGCTGAAAGTATGAGCAGCGCTGATGGGTGTTTCCTAGAGGCAAGAGAGAAAATAAAGCTAATGAAGTTACTGTAATCTTTTTATAGACTATCTGAGCCGTCTGGTCGACTGTGCCATTAATCATAGATGGTGACACCATGCCTTCGCTGGCTGGAAA
Source organism: Centropyge bicolor (assembly GCA_037975185.1). NCBI lineage: Eukaryota > Metazoa > Chordata > Actinopteri > Pomacanthidae > Centropyge > Centropyge bicolor. The sequence goes on along the minus strand of JBBMOC010000167.1, from coordinate 27,158 downwards.
CCTGAGTCTGATGTACAGCTTTACGAGTTGTTTCGGGGTGATTCTGACGGGCAGCGGTGGCCATGGAGATGAGGTGCTGTTATTGCTTTTATGGTTTGGTTTCCCAGGGACACTTGAGTTTTTGACTTTGTCAGATGGATTCAGAAATGAGCTGTGACGATCAGATCAGACTTTGGAGCGCTCAGCTGTAAACATCAGAGTGGATGAAGAGTCACAAACAGCAACAGTCATGGTTCATACTGACTGCATCCCAACTGCCTGCTTTAAACTATGATCCTATTTTGAGCATATTGTTCGTTCACACTGGAAACTCACACTCAGTTGCCAGTTTATGAGGTGCCCCCAGCTAAAGCTAATGCCGCCTCATACAAAGATCCTGCTCTAAATCCTTCCTTCATGATCCTGTGATGCTCAGTTTGAGGTGAAACTGTTGGTGTTGATTCAAATGTATTGTGTTATAGTGACTGATTTCCAGCCTGCACTCATTGATAAGACTGGAGTGGACAAAATACTAGACCATGAACACATGAAATGAAACACTTGGAGTTAGTGGGAAAATTAATGACCTCCACTCTTTTCTTGGGAAGTGTTTTTTTTTAGTATGACATTTGTGAAGGTCGTCTGCCGTAGCAGCTCAATTTACATTCAGTGACATTCGTCTCGTGTCAGTTTCTGTTGTACAAAATACTGCAATATTTTAGTTTCTGGTTTACAATGTGCCAAAATGAAGCTCTTGTGATTAGTTGGGATTCACTCAACAGTATGGAATCCAGAGACAGCCAGCTAATAGTCTCACTTGACACAGAGTTTTTGAACTGCAGATAAACCAGAGTTCAGGGTCAAAACAATATGATTACAGCCATTTACAGCCAAACTATTCTTATGTTTCAGTATCTGGTGTTTGCTGATGTGTGACGTGATCAGACTTTTGCATTTTCTCTCCATTTTTGTCTTCACTTTTACACTGTTGGCTGTAAACTGATGAATGTTGCTCTGCAGTAAAAAATCAGATGAAGTATGGATCTGTTTAAACCCTCGTCCTTTAAAATCCTGGTACTTCTAAAAATACATGAATTTTTAAAACTTTTCTTCATGAGTTTTTCAGAGTGCCAGAAAACGTGTGAGTATTAAACATTTGTATAACAGGACTTAATGGGAGACAGTTTTTGCATTTTGGTAAACTGGCCCAAAGCTTTACACAGCCTTTACAACACATTATCTGTAGTTATCAGCACAGAGGTTCACTTCAACCTGGACTGTGGATTGTTCCAAATTTGATAACTACACTCGATTACAACCCAGCTCTCTGCGCTTGATGAAAACATTTAAACATTTCTGTAGCAGCCATTGCTCATTTGGGTCAAACATGCTGCTTCTGTAAATGAGCGCTGTATTTACTCCATGAATGTGTTTTTTTTCAGGTGAAGTTTGTAGAACAAACGAGCCAGTGGAGACTTGAAGTTGTCTTTTCATCATGTGTTCAGAGCCCAGTTTTCTGCATCCCAGCAGACTCCAGCGAACACCATGACCTCACTGCACTTTGGGAAATGTCTGTCGTGCTCTACCTGAGTCGCTGTTGGTAGGTAGGTAGATACTTTATTCATCCCCATGGGGAAATTCGCATGTTCCAGCATACTTCGTTTGAAAAAAATGCAGTTTAAGTTAAAAGGCAAAGGCAAAGTACTTCTACTGATGAGCAATTTTAAAAAACACACAGTAGAATTTTTAAAAAAGCACAACAGGATTAAAAAAAAAAACACTGAATATTTCAAGCACAGTAAAAAGACTTTTGAGGTGCAATAAATACTTAAATGTACTGTGTTTAAGTCAGTCATGTTTTTTCTCTCTTGGTGTGATGATAACGATTCCAATGGATGGTGCTGGGATTTCCCTAAAGGAAAACTATCTTGTGAGTATCAGATGCCTTCAGTGTTGGGTTTGTACTGTGATCAGAGGGTGTTAATGGTCTTTTTAATTTATTCATGTAAATTAGTCCCAAACGGTTCAGGATGATTAAATCAGTTAGCGTACAGTGTTTACCTACATTCACTGTTAATATTACAGACTTTTAGTGATCCTTCATTTTGGCTTTTGATAAAGACCTGGGACTGATGAGGAACAACTTCAGCCTCTGTGAAGGTTCACTGGTCTCAGAGAGCTGGTGATTGAAGTCTGTGGTGAACTCTGACGACGAAATGTCCTTCTGTCCACAGCCTGCACTTATATTCTGTCCTGTCTCCATTGCGCAAAGATGTAACCTAGATTCCTCCATAAACCTAATCAAATTGTTTGGCCATGAGTTATGAATTGTAAATATGAACCATATTGCCGGCACGACATCGTATAGCAGAGGGATTTACGATAACATGGCTGCTTCACACGCTCTGGAGTATGACACACAGCTCGAGCAGGGATATCTCATGTGTCTCTGCCACAGGTATTGACAAGGATATCACCTACGTCAAACCACAGAGTCCCATTATGAAGCCTGGACGCGGCCAACTGTTTGACGCTCCATTTAGAGGGAGTATTGGCTTACAACACGTACTGTACAAGGTCAGGGGGCTGGCAGCGGAGACAGGAAGAGATGATGTCACCGCCCGGGGAATATCTCCCAATCCCTCCCGACTTGGATATTTAATTTGCAGCACATTAGCCAAAGTGATACCATATTGTTACCTATGACCTACTTTAATGTTTAATGTGAGAGTGGTAGAACATGTGGCACTGAACACCACTGTGGTGCCTCGACATGCAGGGTGACACAGCTCAGCTGCCTCACAGTCACACCTTCCACACAAGCCCAATTTGTTAACACTGCCTACATGAAACAGGCTGTTCGTTGACTCTGATATTTTATGCAGAGACAGTTCAGGCGAAGGCAGCAAATATAACGATATTACTATAAAACTATAAATATATGTTTTTGCATTTATTCAGAGAGGCCAGGAGAGAGGTGAGAGAAAATGATGGGAGGGAGACGAGGGATGACAGACAGCAAAGATCGACGGCTGAACACAGTCAGCATCCTCAACCCCCCCGAGACAAATACAACAACTGGTAACACCTCCCTGTTTGAGTAAGTCTCTTATTATTATCTGAATTATTGCTCCATTTATTTGACAGCAGTTCTGCATAATGAACACTTTTTACTCTGGAGTACATTTTAGTGATAATTTTAATTTGGGATGCAGGACTTTGAATTGTAATGCAGTACTTATACACTGTGGTAGTACATGTTCTATGCAGGTAACTCTTGACTTGTAAGTCATGATGCAACTTTTGTGTGTTTTTAAATTATTGATTTTGCACAAATGTAATATATGTGACAAATGAATGAACAAAAATCTACAAGAAGATGCTCTACACGTCCACTGGATATATGGAGCTCCACGGTTTGAAAATTCAGTCAGTCAGTGCTTCTCTATCATCACAGACTACAACAGAGCGATACACAAAGAGGCACGGAGCATTACTCTTTTCCCAGCAGGTGATACAGAAAAGCTGGGTATTACTTTGACAAACACTATGATTTATGCCCCTCTCCCTGGGGACCCAGAGCTCTGTGTTGATGTAATAGCTTCATGTCTGTCAGGGCACAAATGGAGGCCTGTGTAGCCCAGCGTAAACAGAGCACAGACACACATTCACTTCACGTTCACTCGCATGCAAAATATGGACCAAACAGTCACTTTTAATTATGACCATAAGCTGTGACAACAAATGTTGTTGGAGGCAAGAGAGTGAAAACATACTACAAATGCACTGTGTAATGCTCCTCATGAAGGAAGTGTGGTGTGAAGGCCAAGGAAAAGACGGGATGTCATGTGTTGTCACAGTCTCACACTGGCAAGGACTTAAGTGACAGTTGTCCGACTCAATCAAGTACTGGCCGACATAGGAGTAAACATACATGTGAACCAACAGGGTGCCAGATTTCTATATGTTAAGAGTCCATAGATATTTGAGCATCACAGTGCAGGCACCGCTTTCTCACCGGATTTTTAACAAGAGTAGACCAGCAGACCATGATGGAGTCTGATCTACACTTACTGTAAGACAAGTGGTGTTACAGCGCTGTTGGTGTCTTGTTACCATATTTATTTTATCAATCAGTTAGTTTACAGTACACCTAAGTTTTGACACCTAATTTTGCGGAGAGAAACTCCAGGCGCAGAAACGAGCCAGTTTACTGTGGAAAGCCTGAAGGCTTCAGAACAACATAATCAAACTCAAACCACAAGCTTGACTCACACAGTGTTTTAGCTGTGTGGTTCTGTGAACTCTCTGCCCAGACCACAGGCCACGTGCCGCCGCTTGTTGTGTCAAAGGCCAATCATCAGCAACTGAGGTTAAAGCAACACTTAAAGCGTAATGAGGAGAGCAGAAGATGAGAGAACGTGGGCAGATAGTGGCAGACCTCGAGGATATCCCTCCCTGTCTAATCATCTCCAGCACTGTTGAAATTTTGGCTGCAGTCCAGAAGGGGAACACTTTCATTAACCCCACAGTCAATCCCCCGTGAAAACAAACACATTGGCCTGCCATCCTATGACTCACTGCCCTTTCACATCCACCACAAAAGACTAGCTCGAGCTGCCAAGCTTTTTCCTGTCCGCCATGCCTCACCCTTCCTCAGCTCTCGCTGCCACCACTGTTCTATCTCACAGTCAACTTTTAACCCTGGATGAGGATAAGAGCTCCGTCCTGCTGCTTCTTTACATCACACACAAAGTGAGTGATTTGTAAATGAAATTCCTTAAAGTCCTGAAGTTCTCCAACACAAAACAATGGGGTGAATATGCTCTTTCTGGAAAGTTAAATGAAGTAGAGACAGTGTGTGCCAGACTCTGGAGGCCCCCATATGTGAATGTTAGAGACAATGCTGATCCTGATCTACAGTCAGTTTTTATCCATGTTGAGGGGATTTTTACCTTTAGTTTCTAACTAGACCTTCCTCTCAGGCTGCACCATGATCTCACCTACTGCACCAGCATTAGTCAACACTAAAGGCCTCAGTATGTTTATAACATGAAGTAAAGTGTTGTCAAATCATCTGACAGTGTCTGAGACCTGCTTTCCAACAGCAGAGGTGTGAAGGCTCCGGGCAACTGAACCCACTTTCTACAGCGACTGCCAAGGTGTGCAGGAGTTTAACAGCAGCCAATATTCAATCTTCTCTCCCCAACGCTTCACTTCCTGTGTGTACAAAAATGAGCAACACCATAAATGCCATCGAGGAGAGTGTGTCCCCTGATCCTGGACGTTGGTCCCCAGCACCTCCCTCCCAGCAACATCAGGCCTGTGGTGAGAGATGGCAAGTGATGATTGGTCAGGGAGCTATGTGTCATCTGTCATTTCTCTCAACCAAGACACAGCAAGAATTCATGGCTCTCTAACGGTCTATTCTGACACAGTGACCATCATACCGGACAAAAATATTGTGTAGTTTGAAGCCGGCATTAAAACGACCCCATGGACAGGTCCTGAGAGCTGATTTTAATTTAGTGATAGGCTCAGTCAAAGTCTTACACAAACACTCGCTAAAGTCATATCTGGAGAGTAATAACATACACAAGAGGATGAAGGCCAACATTATTCCAGCATGTTAATCTGAAATATAAAACATGCTGATTAAGAGGTCCTTATGTTATCATAGAAAACATACATGTGTAATCACACAGTCTATGTGCTATCAGGCCTCTGTCTTATGTCACAGCAGCTGTGCTTTCACATGAATCGGAGCTGATAACTGACCATTTCAGCTCTGTCATATATAAAAACATTGGCTGCATTTGCAATTAGGTCTGCATGTGATTATCGTACCCGTAGATTTGATAAGAGATCGACCTCACAGTGGAGCCATTCCTGTGCTTTTTCTATGAGAGTGGAATAAGACTGACTTTCTGTCTTTATTCCCATAACAATATGTTATATGATGATGTGGTGGCAGCCAGCGTGTACAGCATCTCTGCTCTGTGGAACGCTGCCCAGCTTCAGTTTAGCTTTACATTATTTGTCAGACAACACGTTAAACAGAACAGTATGAAAACGGTCGGTACTATGTGAATTGTCTCAGTGCTCTTGTATGAAGGAGACTCAAGTTGGCTAATGCTGTAGTTCTGGCAGAGGTATACCAATGCTGCACTGCCTTAAATGGGAAACAGAGACCCAGACCTGTGCTTTACTACAACATGGCTCTGATTAAGACCAGATTGGTCTGCCTGTGGTTGGTTCTGAGCCACAGCCAAGTCCTGCTCAGGGACAGGGCTGTTAACACTGTGGTATGAATGCATCTATGTTAATCTCTCCCCCCTATAAGCCACTTATATCTGCTTTAGTGGAGAGCCAGGAGAGGTCCTGTCATTGCCAAATGACTGGATAGGGTTTTGGTAATTGTGTGGTTCTTTTACAGAAGTCTGACCAAAAAAGAAATCAATGGCAAAGATGGCACAAGAAGTAATGAAGGAATGACAGTATTCCACCCTATGGATGTCAAAATGTGTTTTGTTTCTTTTCTGTTATTTCCAGATCATGGTCAAGAAAACAAATGGTGTGTTTTTAAGATAACCAGATAATTGTCTCATTATGAGTGCTGTTCTCTCGAGATAAGAACAGGAAAATGTATTTCAATGATCCTCTTTGAACTTGTAGCTTAAGAAATAGATACCATAAAATGCAGTACAGACATTCATGGTCCCCAGAGGATGAATCCTGCTGACTTTGGTGATCACCTTACTTTTCATCTCGTGCCATCATCAGTTCAATATTTCAGAAAAACTAATGACATTCACACCTCAGCTGTTCTTTGTGTTTACTGTTAACTAGTAAAGCTTCCCATGCTTATACACAAAATTAAGTTTGTGAACCTACTAAACATCAGCATGTAAGCATTGTCATGAGTGCGTTTGTTAGCATGCTTACGTTAGCATTTAGCTCAAAGCACTGCTGTAACATATATTCTTGTCTGATTATGATGTGCATCTGTCATAGATTATATTGAGCACTAATGTACAACAGAGACACATGATTTCAACCCACAGCGTCTGTCCACACAAATGTGAAAACAAAACATAAAATCTTGATATCGGTGATCTTAGGAAACCTTACCTGTCATCTTGAGATAACAAGACTGAAAAAATTATTGCAACCTGTGCCACTCTTAACTTTTGTACCACCAAATTATTTCTCACTCTTCCTTTATTCGACAGCATAAGGAACTGTTCAACTTTGTCTCTCTCTTCTGTCTGATGCCCGAACCAGATGTTTTGCACCATTATAGAGTTCTGTTGTTGATTGTCACCTCTCTTCTCTTTTACGATGACATGCTTTCAAAGCTCTTTGTGTCTCATCTGCAGTCCTGGTTACATCAGAGTGTCATCAGGTGGTGTGAGGAGAACCATCTGCAGCTCAGGGTCAGTCTCACACCGGCTGCAGCATGGCAGGAATCCATCACACCTGTCCCGTTGTGATAATGAATAGTTATATTAGTTTGTCATTAGGCTTAACTTTTAGTTCTCACCATGCAGTTTCTTAACTTGCATCATTAAATGGTCTTCTCTTCTCTTCTCTTCTCTCTGTGTCCCCCCCTCATGTTTAGGAAGAGATGTTTCTCTGCTGCCATCTCGTGGCCAAAATGAAAATTTTATTTTCTTAGGAAATTAAAATAGGAAAAAAAAAACACAAACTGCTGTCTCAATTGTCAAAGTACATTGGGAATAAACAGTAAGGCAAAAGAATAAAGCAGAGTCAAGCATGTAAGAATAGAATAAAATGTATGGTTACAACTTGACTCAAGTATTTTCTATTAAGTAAGTCTATTGTGTTTTTCTTAGACCTTGGAATATCTTGCTTCTCTGCTCACATCTCTTAACTACTTAACTGTAACCAAACTGCAGTCATAACTACCAGGTTTTATACCCGCATTAATATTGTTTATTTGGTCTTAGAGGCTGCTTTATAGTAGACTGATGTAAGAATGAAACACAATGTAAATTGTAAAAAAAAACATCAACTGTACATGATGCAAACTACAAAACAATACAGGTAATATAGGACAGAAAAAATTTCATTGTCTCAAGACATCAAAGGTCTGTTTTAATAACACTAAATTAAAATAAGTAGACAAAACAATTAATTAAAAACACATATTTTAGAAATCATCAAAATTTACAGCTTTAAATGTTTTTATTTGAGAATGACAAACAAGAATTACTTGAAAAATATGTACATATGTAACAAGTTAAAAATGTAGGTAATCAACAAAAAAAGAGCTTTTGTTTCTAATTCTAAATGTTGCTCCGTACGCCCTGTCCCTCGTTACTAGCCGTACTGACGTCATCAAAGCAAGCCGGCCGGAGCAGCATGTAGAATCCATACAGTCTATGGTAGAAATTTTGACCTTCTAAAATTATTTCTTTCAGGCACTTGTGGTGAGTTGGTTGTGAACATCCCGCCTTCGGTTATAATCTGTGTTAATGTTAAAGAACTAGATACGGTCTGTACTTTTAAATGAATGAAGTTGTGAAGTTAAAATAACGTTAGCTGCAGCGAGGCTAACTCTGTAGCTACAGTTTGCCTCCTCATGTCATCCATAATTTATTAAGCTGAATTTACATAGATCATGTAATCATTAAGCCAAGTTGTTCATTGATGTGAATGCCACTGATGTTATATAAGGGCAAAGGTAAAAACTTATTTTTAATGCTAACTATAATCGCTGCCTTTCACTATTCATGCAACGAGATCAATAAAAGTGTGATACAGATCAGTTATTGTTACTCGATGACATTTGGTTTCCAAAAGAGGAACAAAGACTTGAGCTGGTAATCATGTGTCAGATATCGGCTGTGGCCCAGCGTCATGTTGTCTTGGTCTGCTGTGTTACAGGGTTGGATAGAGTTTCTGGGATGTCTGTCAAACACGCATCAGTCCATGCGAAATGGATCATCGGCAAAGTCATAGGAACCAAGATGTACAAGACTGCGAAAGTGCGAGTCACAAGGCTGGTGCTGGACCCTTACCTGCTCAAGGTGAACTTCTAACAGTGTTCACATGTTTGATACTGAGACTAAAACAATCCTGTTCTCTGGGCCTTTGAAACAGAGCTGTGTTTTCCAACAAAAACCAAACTTCTCTGTTCATCAGAATCACAACTCATCAGTGTATAATGTTGTCGTAATGCCTGACAAAAGTAGCCTGACAAAAACTTTGCCTAGAAATAAATAAGATTAAGATAAGTACTATTGGGAAACGGTACAAATATGTTTGGTCATAAGAGAAGATTTAGGAGTGCTGGTTGAGTTGAGACATTTATTGCTGCTTTAACTTCAATATCAGAACCATGTTAGCTACAGATACTACTATTACTACTATTACTGTTAATGAGACCCCTGCTGTGTCTCATCCATTAGTTTTCATTCATTTTCTCTTGAAGCCACAACACTTGAAAATGATGTGCACCTTCCTATGATGTTTGAACTTTTTAAGACTTGTTCTTCGCAATTTATATTTATACTTACACTAAGTACTTATATAACTGAATGCATTAGGTTATTTGATTAAGTTGTTGTTGGACAGTTTTAACTTGTGATGTGATTTGCCTTTATTTGATGAATAACAATTAGTCACACCAGGCAGTTAAAATCATAATAAATAATCATGCTGAGGTAAGTAGTCAAGAACATATGAATTTGCCCACTTTGCTTAATAATTTTGACAGTAAAACTCTACACAAATTATCTATTCACTCCCTGCAGCCACATGTAGTACATGATGATGTACATCACTGTGTTTTTCCAAATGTCACTCATTGTCAGACTGATGACTGATTGCTGTTCAATGACTATATCTTCAAATAGGTTTAATGTTGTCTTTTCCTCCCCGTAGTACTACAACAAGAGGAAGACCTACTTTGCCCATGATGCTTTGCGACAGTGTACTGTAGGAGATATCGTCCTTCTCAAGGCTCTGCCTGAGGCCAGGTCCAAACACGTGAAGCATGAACTGTCTGCCATAGTGCACAAAGTCGGCCGGGGGGTCGACCCACTGACAGGAACGAGAGTTGCAGGGACTGAGTATTTGGAGCCTCTGACTGACCAACCGCTCAGCCTGGAAGACGTTTCGGTGTTATCAGAAAAACTAAAGGAGCTCAACTTCTCTGCTGCCTCAACTGGAGCTGATTCCCCATCAGCACAAACTCCCACTTCATGATAGAAAACTGCATTCGTTTATAGAGACATGTTAATGATTCTGTTTCCGGTGTTTATGTATATGTACTCATAAATGTATAAACCAATAATCAAGATTCATCAATTAATGTGGAGAGCCTAAATACATTTTCTTTGCTACCTGCTCAGGTAGTTTTGAATTCAAGACACATTTCTGAGGAATTTACAATAAAATGAGAATGAATGGTGACAGTCACAAACATGTATGAACAGTGCCCACAGCTGTTCACAGTCAGACCAAAGATCTGTAATTGAAAGACATTAGAACTCAAATATGGCCAGTTATTAAAGTCTATATAGGGTGCATATGCAAAAGCATGATTTAAATTGTTATCGACCATTGATACATACCTGATATTGTGATTATGATTATATTTTCAGCTCTAATTTACTAACATGAAACAAAATGTGAAACATGTAAAAACAGGATCCTCGTCCTAAAGTTGATGGGTCAGATAGTTTATCTGTTCATTGAAATCTACACAATATAACTTTATTTTTTTCAGTATTTTATGTTGATGCCAGTGTATGTTATATTTAGAAGTTAACAGATTAACTTGTGTTTATGTTTTAGTCTTGTGAAGTTTAAAACTGCACAAAAAACTCATCAGAAACAGCCACAGTCATGTTTCCAACTCTGCAGGTGGAGATTCAAAGTTATCACCTGCTGTAACTTTAACCACATTATCATCAGGTCCCCTCGGTGTCAGAGTCACCTCACCACGTTAACTGATCCTGGTCCGTCCAGGTAACTCGGGGTTACGCTGTTGTCAGTCACGTCGGCTGCTCCGGGAACAGCCGGACTGCAGCCGAGTCACTCCAGCGTTCAGGGGAAAGATGGCGACCCGAGTCCTTCAGAGAGTGGGCAAAGGCCTGGAACAGAGCAAACATGGGCTCCAGACACACGGACAGGTCACGGTGGTCGTAAGGTTAGAGTTTTGCATAATAGTTTTGCCAATGTAGACCTAAAAATTCCACTTAAAATGTGTTTAGCGTCATCAGCGTTGGCACCAATGACAAAGTCCGGTGTGCTAGGTGGCTAAGCTAAGGCTAAAGTTAGCGCAGGGACGTTGGCTAGCATACGTGTAACGGAGCTAGCATTAGCCCTCTTAGCGCCAAACTTGCTAACTTTCTGCTAATGCTAATTATCATCCTCTCGAACATCAAAGTTGTGAAGCAAAGTTTTGTTTGCTCGTATCCCTGCACACCTCATATTTTTGTGCATTGAGTTAAAGTTGCCATGTGCATAAATAAATTAAAATCACAGCAGAGTTTCGGTCAGTTCCAAACTGTTTCCAACTTCAAGGTCAACATGCAGTGCTGCTGCTCAGTAACATTTGTTTTGATTTGTGGGTCACGCAGTTTCTTGCTGCGACAAGTGTGTGTCCCAAATCAAGCTGTGATATAGAAATGTTTACACTTGAAATAATAAGATGCACATAAAGTTTAGTTAAAACAAAACAGTTTTGAACAGTGTAAAGTAAGTTGATATATGTGTTTGCGTTTGTTGGCAAACTGTCAGAGAACACTTCCTGATAAACAACTGCAAAAACTGCATGAAGTGCCTGATTTTAAATTAAGTTTAAAATGAAACAGGACTCATGTGGAAGCTGCTTAGGAGAGCATGTGGACTAATCCTCTGCTTATGTGCAGTATGTACAGCTTATAGTCTGCTCTGCTGCTGCAGCTTCTGTGCAGTGAATGAGCTGGTGATGAAACATGTCTACAAAGTTCAGCCATCAATGACTAGTGTACAGTGCTACTTTGTGCATTTAGACTGACCTTAGTGTCAGTTAGAGCATGAAGGAAGGTTGTTTTATTTATATTGCACATTTCATCAGAAGTAAACTGTGCGTTACATCAGGACAGGACATCAGGGTGGTTTATAAATCCTCAACAATATATTGGCCATTATAGAATTATTTTTATTATAGATTTTTTTAACATAATCACATTGCATAAATACACGTTTTTGATACCTTAATTTTGACTATTCAAGAAGTGTGACTAACATATACATTTAGCAGGACACTCTTCAGTTGAAAAACAGAACTCCCCTATGCCCAAACCATCACATGATGAGATGTCTCAACTGTAGTGAGTGAACTTCAGAGCCAAACCATTAAGTGCTTTAGAGACTCAGAATAACACAAGTGTCTGCTGCACTTACTGGTCAGTTTTTCTATTGTTGTTGGTCTCTTATTTCTTCCTTGTGTAGCAGAAGAAGAGCTGGTTGTATCCAACTGTTTGTGCTTTGTTTTACTACAGGAGCCTCTCAGCTTTCCGTGAAGACAGCTGGTTCAAGTCTCTGTTTGTCAGAAAGGTCGACCCCCGAAAAGACGCTCACTCTCATCTGCTTGCAAAGAAGGAAGACAACAATCTGTACAAAATACAGTGTATGTGTTGTTTGTGATTTGTGTTGTGGAACATTGAAAAAGATTAGACCGCGTGTTTTTCATTGTTTCAAGATGTGTTTAACAGTGTTTTTTCTCCTTGCAGTTCATAATGTCAAGCCTGAGTGCCTTGATTCTTACAATGAACTCTGGTAAGACGTCCCTGTTCTTTCACTGATTTCATCCAGATGCCTTCTCAAAGACGGCTCAAATCTTTAGCTCTATAACACACTTCTTTGTGTGCTGTGTGTGTATCTGTAGTGAGGACATCTTGCCTTCCATTCACGCTGACCCTGAATACCCCTGTGAGCTCGTGGGCACCTGGAACACTTGGTACGGAGAGCAGGATCAAGCAGGTAAGAGCATGCATGGAGCTCCATGCCTGAAGGTCCTGAAACTAGACACATGTGCAGGCGATGAATCCAGTTGTGATAGCCCATTCTATCAGGTAGTGAAAATACAACTTCCTTTTCAAGACGAAAAACATGAAGTAAAAAACACAGACAATAGAGCAGCACTTAAAAGATCAGTCCATTACTCATTGACCCGATAATGAACTGACACAATGCTCTATCAAAATAAAAAAAATGTCAAAATAAAAGCATGAAGAGCTGCACTGAAACCATAAGTCACCTTAGAAAGTATCTCATTATCTCATAGACCTGCAGAGGATGCTCCTCCTTTTACTGTGTTGCTCATGAAGAGGAGCAGTGCAGTGGATTTCTCTCAAACTGCTTATTTCTCCTCCATGTTTGACTCTACGGGTCGAAGGATTTTGGAAGAATATTGCAGCTTCTCTCTTCCTCAGTGACACACCGGAGCTCGGCCAGCTTTTATATTTCAGTTAATTATAGCTGTGACTTTACTGCACTTTTCCTGGCTGCTGTCCACTTTGCCCTCGTGGTGACATTTGTCATTCCTCAGTTGTAATCTGCGTCTAGTGTTTCAGCACAGTTTGGCAACCTCAGTGAGGATAATCTAAAAAGCTGCATCAACAAAACGTGTTCACAACTCACGCACTGGAAACAATATCCACTTCTCTGCTCTGAGAGATTCACTTTCATGATGCATCTCTGAGACATCTCTGCCACCTTCTTCATGTTTCATGTTTTTATCTCAATAACTAGAGTCAGTATGTAACCCTGCATTGTGGTGGGGTCCATAATGAATACATTCTAGCAGTTTTTCTTTTGCACAGCATTTTTCAGTCAAAATCTCACATTTCACCAGATTCAATTGTGGTGGTGGAATTTTTTTTGGAAATTAGTGATTGGCTGGAGCTTGTGGTTCCAGCTCAGGGCACAGGTGGTCCAGAGGGATGAATAATGAATGTTCCAGTTGTTAATGTAAGAGACAGTCACACAGAGCTGCTTTATGTTTGGCTCCTCTGCTCCTTCTATTCTAGTTCACCTGTGGAGATATCGGGGAGGATACCCGGCTCTCACCGAAGTCATGAACAAACTCAGGCAGAATAAGGTAACGGGTGCTCCGAGGGTCAGCTGACTGGCAGCTTCGGACCTGGAGGCCACACTTTCTGGCAGTGCACCCCCCAGATTAGATCCACAGACCATTTCACCCATCTGTCCCAACATCTTTATATTGTCCAGCTGTTTGCTGTGATTGAAATTTTGGTGCAATCATCTTTAAAACGTATTTACAGAAATGCAATTTCAGATTATAAATGAGGTAATGCTGCCTTATCCATGTTATATATTTGTTTCTGTTTACTTATCAGAAGTTGGGGAATTTGGTTTGTTTGCTTTTTATTAAAAAATACTTTTATTCATTTTAAGAACATAACCTTGTTCAGAATGAATATTTATTTTTCAAATTAATTAAGAATTATTTCAGGTTTCTTGCCCACATTGATGTTACTCATTAAAGTGGACAGTATTTAAAATTAAGCTGTTGTTGATCATAAACACAAGCAGATTGGTGAGATAAATCCCTGAACATTAGCCTGAACATCACTTTGTATTAAATTGCATAGGTGATTTTCTGTGTTAAAACTGGATGTTAAAGCCTCAAAACATGATTAAACACAACATGAAGCTCTGTATCTCTGTTGTACTCTGTCAAAGTACTTCCTGTCCCTCATCAGTAGAACAGGTCATCTGTTGTTTCAGATTGATACAGTGTTAATGAACCTAAATGATCTTGATTGATGTGTGTAGTCTTGGTCTCTCCTGTTATCTGACCACAGTGTTGATGGAGCTGAGTCATGTGTTCCTGTTGTTCGTGCTCGTTGCAGAGGTTCATGGACTACAGGAGTGAGAGGGGGAAGATGCTGTTGTCTCGTCGGAACCAGCTGCTGCTGGAGTTCAGTTTCTGGAACGAGCCGGTCCCTCGTCCAGGACCCAACATCTATGAGCTCCGATCGTACCAGCTCAGGGTAACACAGTAAATTGACCACTGTCCTCCCATTGAGAGCTAATGTGTGTTGCTGTCTGTCGCAGCAGTGAACAGTCAGACAACTTGTTTCTTTCATCTCTCCACTCTCACATTCTCTTTTCAGCCCGGGACGATGATCGAGTGGGGAAATTACTGGTAACACTTCATTTTTCTTCATCTTTCTCATTTTCTTTTATTTCTTTTACATATAGTGTCAGAAAGGCCTCAAACTGGATTAATTTTGATCGTGAATCTGAGAAACTCTTTGCTTTCCTTCTGTATTCACTGTACAGCTACTTTTGATGTGGACCATTTAAAATTTCCTCACCACTATTTTATTGGTTTTACAGATTGTAGCAGATGAATATGAGTCAACAGTACGTTTTACTACACCACCTCTGCATGACTCCAAAGCATGACGAGATATATCACACATGATTTGTAAATCCCAAATTTACCCTGTAGTCAATATATGTACTCATCTGATTAAACTGATTGACTGGGAAATTTGCCTGTCAAAGCAATGAACCCAAACCTGCTGGGAAGGTTCAAACAATTTGGGATCGTACCATCAAAATTTGATCAAAGAAATTATTGAAATGTCAATGAATTTTAAAACTACACATTTGTGCTGCTGGTTTAATTGACACAATCCTTCAATAACAAGTGTATGTAGCCTAACTGTGTGGTGCTCCACAGGGCGCGTGCTATTGAGATCCGCCAGCAGAACCACGAAGCGGTGGGAGGCTTTTTCTCCCAGATTGGAAGTCTGTACACGGTTCATCACTTATGGGGTGAGCAGTGTTTCCAACTTTAATGAGATCTGCAGCGCTGTGATGTTTTCAAGAGAAAACTACATACAAAATTTAATCCTAAAATATTTACATATGGGGGATGTTTACAAATGCATAACTGTTTATGATATACTTCTTTGATGTTCCCTCGATATTTGCTAGTGTTACTATTTATTGCTATTTATTTAATGCATTGCATAGGGAGGTCATGGAATTGTTCCATACAACTTAATGCTTGCACTTCAGAATCCTTCTCTGAGCCTGTAGACTTGAGTCAAACTGTGTGTAACCATTTAAACTCATATGTGTTTTTTTCCAGCTTACAAAGATCTTCAGTCCAGAGAAATCACCAGAAACGCAGCGTGGCAGCGTGACGGCTGGGACGAGGTCGTGTACTACACAGGTGGGTGGCTCCTCACGTTTCTCATAGCTCTGGACAAGATCATCAGCTTTGAGTGGAGTCTTACCATGATGATATGATCTGAACATGTTGTCGTTGTACAAACTATTTTTGGTGAAAATTTTAATTCAAAACTAACATTTAAAATTGACATTTTTACACACAGTTCATTGTGTAAAATGTCAGTTTGTTTTACATGTAATCTTGCATATATTTCCCATGTGGTGATGTATATCATAATCAGAAATATAAAGCTTTTCCCAGCCACTGCATCACCAGACCAGAGCCTGTAGTTCCATCGTTTAAACACAGAGCCGGTCCAACAATTAATGCTGGTGTTTTTCTACAGCAACGTGTGTGTGTTTGTGTGTGTGTGTGTGTGTGTGTGTGTGTGTGTGTGTGTGTGTGTGTGTGTGTGTGTGTGTGTGTGTGTGTGTGTGTGTGCGTGTGTGTTTGTTTGTGTTTGTGTGTGTGTGTGTGTGTGTGTGTGTGTGTAAGCTGGATAACACAGATTTCTAAGCCTGTCCTTTCCTGCCCGTCCCACAGTCCCTCTCATCCAGCACATGGAGTCTAGAATAATGATTCCCATGAAGAATTCTCCCCTGAAGTAGCAGCAGACACCGGGAACCTCTCGACAGCCACTGCAACAATCCCAATGATCTGTAGAGAGCGTCACCGACCATCGGAGTGTGCACTGCCAGGGACATCGGCATGACGTCCACATGTTTCAGTTTCTGTTTCTGTTTCTTTCCCCCCGTTGTCTGTGCTGGCCTAGAATGTCTTATTTCAGATGGTGATGACACCACACTGAGTCTGTTACAGCAGTTACTGATCCATTAATGTGCCGCGTGTAGACGAACTCCTCCTCTTCACTGTCTGTCATTTAAAGGGTCACATTTTAAATGGCTTGTCTTACTTCTTCATCACGAGATGCTTTCATCTGGGTGTGAGTGTGGAGATACCAGGAGGACATGAGACTCTAACACATGGCAGTTCTGGTGCTGGTCACAGGGGCTGAAGATGTCTTAAGGTCCTTTCATGAAAACGTGTTACAAAAGAAAGCCTCATGTCTCGTACGCCCTGTTGCACTAGCATTGATACCAATTAAACAAAAGTAAACTGCCTCCAGTGTCTCACAACAAACACACACATCCAGACCTCAGTTCACTGTCTGTAGGAACTGATCAACCTTCTTTCAGTGAATGTTACTGGTGATGGTCAGTTTGACAAAGAGAGACGTGCTGTTTACAAATCAGTGTTGTGTAATAGACATTGAGGCTGATTGTCAGAGATAGTGATGTGAGTGGAAGGGCCACAGTCAGACTCCAGCTTCATGTTCAGTAGATGTTCGTCAGTTCAACACACTCCAACAGAAAACAGGACTTTATGTTTACATGACTCTGATCCAGCTGATTCTGTTTCAGTCGTCTGTCTCAGGATCAGTTGGTGGACGAAAGGAGTCAGAACGACACTGTAACAAAGACGCACAACAGCTGACGTTCACCGACACCCCACAGAGTGTCCGACTGGTCTGAACAGAAAGCTGGACTTTGATTGTGCTCACGGTCTTTTTCTTCCTGCTGGATACATGAATGTAGTGTTGAGTTCTCAGGGTGAAGCTGCGAAGGCCCTGAAGGAGTCTTTCTCCCTGTTTGTGTCTCCTCTGTCAAACTGACCACATCTTCACCTTCTTTTCTAACGTCTCTATCATTGTGACTCTTCTGGCTGTGGGGAGGGGGACGAGATGATTCAAGTGATTAGACTTATTTTTGATTTTCAGCACGACTAATCAGTGTCCACACGCTGCTGCACTCGGACTGGTTTAGACTCTCCTGTATCAAGCAATTAATGCCAACTGGGTGATTGTGTGCTCTAACTGAGATTGATGTTTTTTTTCAATGATCAGATTGTAGATATTTATAGTGGGCTTATTGACCAAGCCAGAGATATGGTCAATCCTGTGTCTGTAAATGAAGTGGGGTCTCTGAACTGTTTTATGCTGATAAACACATGGACAAGAGAGAAGTAATCTCAATGTGGTAAATGCGAGTTGCAGTGCTTTAATAAGCCTAGTTGTACATACTGAATTAAACTTCTGATGAAAATGGGAAAATGCCTTGGATCTTTTTTTTTTATCATCTCCTTGATGCTGGTTGTGTACTGCTCATCTATCCATCCCTGGCAGAAAAAATATAACAGTTCATCATATTTTAGCTCTAAGATGATTCAAGCTCACTGGGATATATTTTTTTTCTTCTTTTTTTCCTCTACTTCAGTCCCACCATAACAACACACGTGGAGCAGTAGGTTTGTCTCACACTGATCCACAGCAACACTGAAATAACACAGCTATGTGTGCACTAATAAGAGAATTGAAACATACATGTAAAAGTGAAGCAAAGGTTAATTTCCCTTGTAACTAATTACTTTATATGCAACATGTTGTAAAGTAATTCTATTTCTTTAAAGAGTAACTAACTTAGTACTAACTACAACACTGAGATGTGAAAGCTCTGATCTGCCCCATTTTGAACATTTTTCTTAATTTATGAAAGTAAAAATCAAATCAATAAAAATGGGAATAAAAAATCTTGAATGTTTTGCTCATTCAGAGCAGAAAATGTAGAACTATTTTATTCTGGAAAAATGTGAGAGAAATTCCTTTCATCATAATGAACAGGGAGAAATATCACACACACAAATCATATGAAGGAACACTCTTTATAAAGCCAGTTTTCCTGACTTCAAATAAAAAGTTAATCTATTTCCAGCAGACGCTCGCAAATGTGACGTACACCGCCCAATGCTGCTTTCATAGTATGTCGGATATTTCGCAACTCCTTGAGCACACACACGAACGCCTCTGACAAAGTGGAAATCACTGTAGAAATTATGTTTTCCACTTCACTATGATAGAGGATGGCAGTTATGTAAGGATGAGGTTTTATTGTTACTGTTTTGCCGTGAAATATGAAATGCAGGCTTTATTTGACCGAAAAATATCAAAAACAAGCGAATTGGTAAAATTAAATTGCAGAAGTTCAAGTACTTAAACTGACTTTTACGTCGGATTTTTTTTCTAATACCAACTTGTGTGCTTTGGTATTTAAAGTATAATACTTGTGTTTTCATTTTGTGCTATTTTAAACAGGGAGTGTGAAGCTCTCAAAAAGCCGGAACGTCCGAGCCTCGCCTGGTTACGTAAAGGCAGCAGGAGAGCACGTGTTGGAGCCTTCTGGAAAGCGACCCTCCTTTTCGAGTCCGACCAGAGCGAACTCCGACCGGCGGCACTTTTTACCTTCACTTCGCTGGTTGTGCTGCTTCGCCATGGCTGCGGTGAAAGCTCTGAACCCTAAAGCAGAGGTGGCCCGGGCCCAGGCTGCCCTGGCGGTCAACATCAGCGCCGCCCGGGGGCTGCAGGATGTGCTGCGGAGCAACCTGGGACCGAAGGGGACCATGAAAATGTGAGACCGAGCCCTTTGTGCTGCACGCGTGCTAAGCTAACTCTGCTAGGTAGCTAACGTTAGCTGCAGTTCGCCGGTAGACTGTCTGCGCAGGTGGCAAATAAATCATTCTGCCGCTACCCTGCATCTATGTAAAACTGTAAATCCGTGTCCGTCTATTCATCAGCCTCTTAGACTAAAGCATTAAATCATAATTGAGGCCTCCACTTGCTAAGCGGATAGCGGATATCCCGGCGCACGTTGCCCTGCCCAGTCATCGTCACGACCCGCTTTGACAACCACCAGGCTAACTTTAGCATGTTAGCAACAATTAGCGGAATATGCTATCTCTATGATCGACAGAACCAATCTCGATTAGGACTCAAAATACAGTTTGTTTATGTTGCTTTAGTGCTAATAATGAGTGAATGAATGAGTCGATCGCTTGTAGCTGTTAACGTTACATCAGTTATTGTTCAGCCTCAGGAGGATTATTTCAGGAAGTTTAAGCTAACAGTTGCTCTATAATCTGTCTGTGAGTCTGGACACAGGAAACTGCAGTTTATGGACGACTCATGGCTGACTAAACTTTTCTCGACTGTCTGTTGACCATCAGTAAACCAGCCAGCAGGAGGTTGTAGTGAAGCAGCCTTTGGTTCGAACAGTGAACATTAACCCTTCTCTGCCTGTTTGGCTCTGCAGGCTGGTGTCTGGTGCAGGAGACATAAAGCTGACCAAAGATGGCAACGTCTTGTTACACGAGATGGTAAGAAAGTGCTGTGAAATGGATCCTTTTCTGTCCTGTTGTCTTGTCTCATTGTGCTGCTTTCTTCATTGTCAGAGTGACCACACCCCTAACTTACTGTGTGCGAATGCTAATTATTCTCAGATCAAAACTCATCATAATAAACTGATACATTTGTGATTAACTAATTACCTACTTGGCAATCAAATCACAACACTTCCATGATCCTGACTGATACGTGTCTGAAGCACTTGATATTTAGAACTGTGAAGCACTGACAGCTGGCATTCGACACCTGAACAGGATTTTATTCTTGTTTACCTCATAAGACATCAAGGTTTTGCCAATCTTTGATTTGTATTTAGTGAAATTCTTGTTTTCTGTTTGTGTTTGGAGAACATTTTTTCTTTATTTTGGGGCTGTTCATGTACGGTGACTCTCCCTGCACTCTTGACTGTTTGCTATCGTTACCAGTCTTCACTTCTGCAGCTAAAATGATAGTTTCTCCGCCCATCAGGGTCTGAGTGATGTGCATCATATTTCTTGTCCATGTCCACAACAAATGTGTACATGGATATCCACTGGATTATAAACAGAGCTGCATGTGTCCACTGAGTCATCTCCACATCTGCTGTGGAGTACATGTGGCTCTTGAGAGTTGTGTCTTAACAGATTAGTATGGCATTGTGTGATCAGGGGATAAAAACACGCTTCTATGAAGTGTTCATTCCTGATCTTGGGATTTGTAGGTTGACACAGTTGCTTTAACTCAAGGTTTGCTTGTCAGTTTTTTCCAAATCTTCACCAGTGGATGGAGTTTTCTGGTGTTTTGAGTTTTTAGTTGGACAAAAAGACATTTGAATTTTTTTTATATTTCATGGACAAAAAACAATTGATTTATTGAAAGAAAAAAAAATCTGCAGATTAACCAATAAATATAAATTGTTAGTTGCGCCCCTGTTGCCTTGTAACTGAGAAGGTTTTTTTGCATAACCATCATGATGACTTGCTTTTGGTGTTGCACTGTGTTTACAGTCTCTCCTCCTCTTGTCTGTTTTAGCAAATTCAGCACCCGACAGCATCACTCATTGCAAAGGTTGCCACCGCGCAGGATGATATCACGGGAGACGGAACCACCTCCAACGTCCTTATCATCGGCGAACTGCTGAAGCAGGCGGACCTCTACGTGTCAGAGGTAAGAGACAGGCCTGTCTGGTTATCCTCCCAGAATGTACACCAGTGATTTTATTCATGTAATGGGTGTGGGGCTTTTCCTTAAATTGGCATGTCTATATTTTCCTTCCATAACTTCCTTTGATTTCCCTGTGTAGGGTCTTCATCCACGAATCATCGCTGAGGGCTTTGAGGCAGCGAAAGAGAGAGCCTTGTCTGCTCTGGAGGAGGTCAAGGTGACTCAGGAAATGGACAGAGAGACCCTCATCAACGTAGCACGTACCTCCCTCAGGACCAAGGTCCACAAAGAGCTGGCAGACCTGCTCACTGAGGTGAGACATGAGAGAGCAGCTCAGAGGGTCAGAATTTGACCTACGACACCAAACAATGATTGTTTTCTTGGTTATTAGATTAGTAGTAGCCCTTCCTGTCATTTTTACAGTGGTCAATGTGACATGTTTGTCTGCAGGCTGTAGTAGATGCCGTGCTGGCCATCGCTAAACCAAATGAGCCCATCGACCTCTACATGGTGGAAATCATGGAGATGAAGCATAAGACCGACTGCGATACACAGTGAGTCTCGATAAAGAGAAACAAGAGGCAGTTCAATCCTCTACTCATCGCGGTCCACTGGTGCATAGAGTCCCAGACGTCTAAGAGTTGCTTCTCTTTTCTTCCTTTCTCAGACTGATCAGAGGTTTGGTGCTGGACCACGGTGCCCGACACCCAGACATGAAGAAGAGGGTGGAGGATGCCTACGTGCTGACCTGCAATGTCTCTCTGGAGTACGAGAAGACCGAGGTCAACTCCGGCTTCTTCTACAAGAGTGCCGAGGAGAGGGAGAAGCTTGTGGCTGCAGAAAGGAAGTTCATTGAGGATCGCGTGCAGAAAATCATCGCCCTGAAAAATCAAGTCTGTCCCAACGGGGAAAAGGGTTTTGTCGTCATTAACCAGAAGGTAAGCTCGAAGAGGATTCCTGCTGTGTTAGTATTTTAACTGCGGGGTGCGAAGTGTCCACATCAGTTTTCTTTTTGACTTTGCTTGGCTTTAAAAGCTGAGGCTGTAAAACAAACATTAGTTGGATAAAAGTTAACTCAAATCTGATCAAAATAGTTTTAAATCTGGTTTCTGCCACTTACATAATGTCAGTAATTATTTTTACCAAATTACAGGCAGTTCACATATAATTTAAGACTTAATTTCTGAGATAAGATAAGATGAGCCCTTATTCGTCCCGTTTCTGTAAGAACACTAAGGTTTTTCTCAACGTGTGCACAGTGAACACCCAGGGATGCTAACGTAGCTCCCCCTGGCCTCTTGTACCTGTGCTACAGTAAATCTGATCTGTACCTCTGCATTAGGAGAGCCTCCTCCTCCCCTACATGTATTCAGCGGATCAGAATAAACCTTCCATCACTGGACCTGACCAGCTGTGACAGTGAAGTATTTCTTGAATTGATAATGATGATGGAAGTTTCATGTTTCCTTTGTGTTGTTTAGGGTATTGACCCGTTCTCCCTGGATGCCCTCGCCAAGGAAGGCATTGTAGCCCTGCGCAGGGCGAAGAGGAGGAACATGGAGAGGTAAGACAGTACTTTATTTAGAAAACACTCACGGCTTTTTCTGTGCAAAGGAAATATTGTATTTGTTTTTTGGAACGAGCACCTGTGTTCAAAGCTGAATTTACTGCATTTTTACAAGAAGAAAATGAAACAAAAATGGTCTGAGATGTATAATCTAAAATGTTAAATATATAGAAATTAAAACAAACATATCAATACAGAATAAAAACATCACATAAAGCAGATAATTAGAATGAGTAACTGAAGGGAGAGTAAGGTGAACACATAGGGTTATGTATGCTTTCACATATTTTCAGTAGGGAAAAAAAACGCATTGAAGCACTCCTGCTTTAAGTTTTAGTTTGTTTTGCCACAAGGGAGTGCTCTTCAGCCTGTTGGGCAGAGCAGTCTCAGCAGTTCAACAAACCTCCTGGTTTGAATGTTACATGGATAAAAACCATGTGTCAAAGATCTTTCGATCCACTGAACCAAATTCATGACTAGAACTTGAGAAGTTTCACAAACTGTTCTTATTTCATACTGCATGCAGTCATTTCTCTTTATTCTACTCTTAATTTAAATCTTCATTTAGCTTTGATTGATCATAAAACTAAAAACTGAACCTGTGGTCAGTCTGTCTGCTCCTTCTTTTGTAAAATGCGTTTGGTGCAGTGGTGTCATTTGCACAGCGAACACCCAGGGATGCTAACGCTAACATGGCTCTCCCTGGTCCTCTGTGTCTGTGCTACAGTGACTCTGGTCTTTTCCTCTGCATTAGGAGAGTTTCAGTCTCTCCTACATGTATTCAGCTGATCAGAACAAATCCATACAAGTGTTTTGGTGAAATATTAATTCATTA
This sequence comes from Centropyge bicolor, assembly GCA_037975185.1. Classification (NCBI taxonomy): domain Eukaryota; kingdom Metazoa; phylum Chordata; class Actinopteri; family Pomacanthidae; genus Centropyge; species Centropyge bicolor. The sequence continues at coordinate 3,169 of JBBMOC010000167.1, read as the reverse complement.
TTTATATTAACATTAGCTAGTTGACCTCCTGAGGTGTGACCAGTTTGTGGTTATGAAATTGAAGAGAACTCTGAGTGAGAAACAAACTTTTTATGTGATTAATGACAATAAAGCAATGAATTAAACTTCCACGTGTTGTCCCCTCTGCAGGCTCACCCTCGCTTGCGGTGGCATCGCCATGAATTCAGTTGATGACCTCACGCCCGACTGCTTGGGAAAAGCTGGCTTGGTTTATGAGCACACACTGGTGAGTATTTATGTTTTATTTTTATAAACTTTGGTCATTTTTCCAGTGTGAAAACATGTTTTTAATTACAAGACTTGCTTTGTTCAAGTGTCTGTTTGCATTTAATTTTGTGGAAGATGTTGAGGCAGTTAATTTTCACCAATCTTCTTTGCAGGGAGAGGAGAAGTACACGTTCATCGAGAAGTGTGGAAACCCTCGCTCAGTCACCCTGCTGGTGAAGGGACCCAACAAACACACCCTCACACAGATCAAAGATGCTGTTAGGGATGGATTGCGGGCAGTGAAGAACGCCATCGAGGATGGTAGGACACCAAGGAAGCTTCTATGTTTTTATGCAGTTGGACTTGGTTTTAGCTCCAGTCTGGTTTTGTTTTGCTGCCTGGGTGCAGTTACCTTCTGTTTCAAATGTGTCAAGCAAATAATTAGAAAATAATTGTTGTCAGTAGTTTTACTTGTATAAGCTTTCATTGAAATGCATGTGGTGTCATTTGCACAGCGAACACCCAGGGATGCTAACGCTAACATGGCTCTCCCTGGTCCTCTGTGTCTGTGCCACAGTGACTCTGGTCTTTTCCTCTGCATTAGGAGAGTTTCAGTCTCTCCTACATGTATTCAGCTGATCAGAACAAACTCCCAAATGTGTTTTTTGAAGCCAGTGATTGATTTGGTTTTGAGCACGCTGCTTTTGCCTCATCAAGCTTGCATATTTTTCCTGAGTGCCTTTTTTTCCATCTGCGTCTCTTCAGGTAGCGTTGTGGCCGGTGCAGGTGCGTTCGAGGTGGCTGTGGCAGACGCTCTGGTAAAACACAAGCCCAATGTGAAAGGCAGAGCCCAGCTGGGAGTCCAGGCATTTGCAGATGCTCTCCTAGTCATCCCCAAGGTGAGAGGTTTATACTTTCCATCCTGGCCTTCAGCATTTCTTTGCCTTATGAGACAGAGAAAACCCTCTGCTTCTTGATTCTGATACTGATAATGTCTTTGTTCCTCCTGCTCAAGTTTCATCCTTAGACAGGAGGAACAATATAACTTTTGTCATCTGTTAACATTCATATCGTATCAGCCTCTATTGATTTTAATTATGCGTCTTCCCTTGTAGGTGTTGGCCCAGAACTCTGGCTATGACCCACAGGAGACCCTGCTGAAGCTGCAGACAGAGTACAAAGAGTCTGGTCAGCTCGTGGGAGTGGACCTGAGCACAGGTCAGAGCCACAGCACAGCCTTCATTTCATGTACAACACATCACAGTATTGTGTTTACTATTCAAAGGCAGCAATCGGTAAAATAAGAATTCAATGAAAAGTGCTTTCATTTTAAAGTTTAACTCAGGTCAAACTCTAATGAGAAGTTCAGTCTTTTTTTATCAGGAATCAGAACGTTTGTCAGATAGAAAGTTTGTAGTAAATGATTCACTTCTGTTTCATAGTATCCTGTAATGTAACATAACCATTATTGTTCTACTCCAGTGTTTCATTGTGATTCCTTTTTAGTCTCCACACACTCAGCCTGTTTTCTTACTTAAATCCTTTTGTTTTCCAGGGGAGCCCATGGTGGCAGGAGAAGCAGGTGTATGGGATAATTACAGCGTTAAGAAACAGCTTCTGCATTCATGGTGAGATTTCCATTTCTAAACAGCTCAAGAGCAACTTAATATTTCAAAATTATCCTGATGCATTGTCTCATCAATCTCTCATGTGGGTCTTTACTCCTTTTCCAGCACGGTGATTGCCAGCAACATCTTGTTGGTGGATGAGATCATGCGAGCTGGAATGTCTTCTCTCAAAGGTTAAAGGTCAACCGAAGAAGCTGCAGCTGTCGTCATACTCACAGGGATAGTTGTTTACCTACCGGTTCAGTCAACGTGTTCCTGCTCTGAAGCCCCCCAGTCTGATGGACAGCCCACTGTAAACACCACGGCCTCCATCACAGCGTCTGTCAGAAACCATCGTTATGCTAGTCATGGTTTTTTTCATGGATTTGTCAACGCCTCCCTCTGATTGGTTTATTTATGAGATTTTGTTAAAAGCACTGACCTCTGCCACTCAGTTTCGTTTCTACCCATTAAAAGTTTTCTTGGCTATCGAAAGATTGGATTGTCTTTTGTCTTTGCCCAACTTCAAAGATCTTTTTCTGCTTGGAAGAGTGCACAAATGTTATGAACCACAAATATTAACTGTAACTATAAATGTCAGTTAAATGAATAAGGTTGTTTTTTGTTTTTTTTTACTACTTAAGTACTTCAGCATTCAGCAATTGAAATACAACATGAACTGACTTTATAGATTCACACACACGAAAATATACTGCTTATAAAATATGTGCAGTCATTAAACTCTGAACCATAATACTGAACCACTCCTACTTGTTACAGGTTTAGAATATTCTATCACTGCGCTTCATAGGTACAAACTAATGATCTTTCTCAGGGCTTTGACACTACAATTTCATTTTCATTTAACACAATGAAAATCCATTAACAAATGTCTTAACACATGACTGTCTAGCTAGGTGACTTGTTGAAGTGGCACATTATCTTAACAATGCAGTTTCATTTTTTTGACATAGTCAATCAAGTTTTTACTGTTCATAAAATGTATGAACATGCACATAATTTAGGTTGGTGATCCAACAAAATATGAAACACTCTTTCTTATTAGATTTAATATAGTATGACTGTGTCATATATAGTGCAACTTCATACAGTATCCTTCATACAGAGAGAAAAAAATTATATATATATATATATATATAAAAATCAACGGTTGTGTTTAAGGTTTTAAACAAAAGCGGAACCTTTGATTTTACACGAACCTGTTTGTCGGTGAACCCATTTCCGTTGCGACGGTGAAATTTGTCCGACAGAAACCTCTTAAAAATGTTACCATTAGACCGAAGTTGTAGAAGTTTTGCTGCTTATTAACGCTT
>JBBMOC010000166.1:350298-424456 GCA_037975185.1 Centropyge bicolor | reverse complement strand
TCTCAGGCTGATACGGACGCGTAGTCCCTCCCCCAGACAGATACTAAGTAAATACAATTAAATAAATAATAAAACACACACACACACACACACACACACACACACACACAGGTCCTGCCTCATGCTTAGGTTCAGCCAAAGAGCTTAATCAGCCCATTTTCAACTGGCTACATGTTTCCTCAGATGGAAAGATCTCCAGATGAAATCAGCTGTGATGAGCTAAGCAGCTACAGCTGGACTCTATGTGTCAGCAGCTCTGGGCTTTTCTGAGTGAGCTTCTATATGTGTAAGAATGCACGACAAACGGAGATGGACGTGGTGGTGTTTAAGGTTCCAGTGGCTGTGTGTCCTCTGTATCAGTACGTGAGCTCTTCCACTGTACACAGACACAGAACATGGAGACAGAGACGAGACCTGGGCGGACACACAGAGCTGAGCAGCCAGGCTCCGTCAGCCCAGAGGAGGCTATCTGCCGCCTCACAGGTCTCCTCAGCTCCTCCCATCAGATGAACCGTGTGGCGTTCTCCAGCCCGGCTCCCACACTGACAGACGTCACTCTGAATATCAGTCTGTGACTCCTGATTGACTCCTGACAGCCCATAGACGTGTGGCAAAGTGAGCACACTCTGCATCATAATATCGTCCCTGACATCAGCGGCCGTTTGAATACAGCAACGTTTCATGGCTGCGTGATGCTGCTGCCTACAGTCGTACAGTCGGGAACAGGATGCAGTTGTAGACCTGTGAACTCCGTCATCATTTATTGAAGATGACATGTAGTTTTAGTGCATATGGCTCCCAGGCTCTCTCCCTGCTGTCGCCTCTGAACGAGCGACTGGGAGCGCTCAGTGAAAGAAACAAGAGAGAGACACACAGGAGCTCACAGTCTTTGATTCTGCAACATAAAACACACTGGGATAGTTACTGTACACACACACACACACACTGAAGTGTCTCCTGGGTCGTCCTTCTCTGTTCAATAATCCTTGTTAGAGATGCAGAGGCGTTGTAATGACAGTCATAACCATCGTGGAGCCGTTAGTCTTAGCACCACCTCAGCCCCCCAGTCTGCCAGCAAGGCTACTTCACACACTCTTTTATTGCCTTCATGACCATTAGTATCTCCATTTTACTGCTGTCATCGTCACCATTCACCTGACAAACGCAGCCTCAGCAGGATTTCTCTTCTCTCTCTCACACGTTCTCACACACACAAATTAAAACTTTCCTCGTTGACTGTGTGAGTATTGATTAAGCTGCTTGTGTTCACACAGATCAACAACAGATTTACTGGCATTTTCACATCAAAGTCATCGTCTGATCCCGAGTGTTTCCTCTTTTTGTCCCAAATGTTTTGGTTAAGGCTGAAACGACTGATCATTTAATGAACAAATTTCTTTTTGCACAGAAAATGAATGTAATTCGTTTGCAAATCAATTAATTCTCAAAGCACAAACAGCAAACATTAACTTTATTAAACTGTGTGTTTGTTTGCTTTGCTTCATATCACACCACAGGAAGCTTAATTCTTTTCTGTTTAACATAAAAGAATTCATCTTCTGCTCTGGTTTAGAGGAACATTATGATATTTTACAAATTACACTCTGTTCTTTTCATTAATAATGGAAGAAAGTGATTGGTCGCTGCAGAGCTATGTTAAATATTATTCAATTCACAGTAGTAAAATATGAAGATCAGTTTGAATGAATCTGATCTCAGCTGATCACATTCTGTCCCTGTTGCTTATCTAGACTGGAACTTTTTTAAGAAGTTTACTCGGCCTGCCTGAGTGGGCGAGGCTCACTGCTCTGTGAAACACATGACTGCATGATGCTTATTACTACATGGGCTCAGGAACACACACAGTTGGTTTGCAGATCATTGCATTAGATTTGTTTTGTGCAGCGTCACATTTGCCTTTGCTAAGTGACCTCTTGATCTATTTCTACAGCAGCAGCAGCAGCAGCAGCAGCTCTTTGGGGACTGTGGTAAGAAGATAGTGTGATCGTTCAGAAGTACAGTTTGGGTCATGCAGTGCTCAGATCAATACTGACTGATCCTGCTGTGCTGACAGGCCACCGCTCCATCCTCTGTGGACTCTGCGTCTGACTGCTGGCCTGATAAACGCTGACATCCGCAAACATGACACCACTGTGATGGACAAGCGTGCGTGCGTGCGTGTGTGTGTGTGTGAACAGAAGCATCTCCAGGGCTGCTGCTCACATCTATGCAGGCATTGCTCTGTTAGTGTAAAGTGTGTGGTGGCAGTGGTTAAGTCCAGTCTGACTGTATGTCTCAGATATCAGGGATAGACTTTCCTCCTCTGCAGCTCCATCCCTTCATTGGAGCTGAGATTACTCTTAGAGACAGCACGCACACCGTAATCCACAAAACACCTCTGTTCCCGCGGCTCTGAGGGCAGAGGGATTTCCTCTCATGCAGGTGCTATGACTTCTGTTTGTGTGTGTGTGTGTGTGTGTGTGTGTGTGTGTGTGTGTGTGTGTGTGTGTGTGTGTGTGTGTGTGTGTGTGTAGCACCAAAATGCAATTACAGAGAGATTAGAGCCGTTAGAGATGTGCTGGCCAGAAGTGACACATACACACATGTTGAATGTGAGGATTAAAGCAGAGAAGGACAGATGTGTGTATTTTGCTGTAGTATGTGTAAGAATGTATGTGATGTATAAAGAATGTATGTGTGCATAGTTGCATGTCCACCTAGTTGCCCTGTCTGTTTACATTCCTTCATCTATCTCTCCTTCCTTTCACTTTCTTTTTATTTCTCTTTCCTTCTCTCTTGAAGGAGACGGGTTGCAGATGCAGGTAGCTGAGTGTCCTTCAGATTTCATAGTAGCTTACAGCCATACAGTACACAGGCTGTACTGCGTACTGTATGCAGTATATTAGCATACACACATATACTTGTGTCTCTACATGGATTATGCCTCCTTCATTCAGGATGCACATTGCTAATTGTCTGATTTACATTCAGTAGCACACACCGTCCTCTACTTTTCCCGCCCTCCTCCAGACCCCCCCAGAAAAACACAATGGGCTCTAACAAGCAACTCTTCTTGTGCCCGTCTTTAGTTAAGACAGAAATGTATGCTAAGAGTAGAAAACATGCATATTTAAGATAATAAATTCTCCATGTCGAAGGTGAATGTTCTGCCTCAGGCCATCCTCTGCTCTCTCTCAGCAGAAGGACCTCCATTTGCCGGAGTTTGAAACCTTGGAAGTTCTTGGAAGAGAAATAATCTTCTGACACGTTACTTCTGAACAGACCGCCCATCACTGCTCTATCTTACAAGTAGCCTTTTGATCTTTACTGTAACTATATGATTTCCTCAAAAGTGTGGTAGTCATGGTGTCAACTCCGTTTGCAAATAGATTTTCTTTTTTTTTTTCAAACCAAGAGTGCAGATGTGAAAAAGTCGCTGTAATGCAGGCAACTAACTTTTGTTCGAATAAGAATTTTTTTTTAAAAGAAGCAATATTTTTATTTTCAAAGTCATATAAATGTTTGCTCTGAGTAATGAAGTCAACACTGGGGAACAGAATCTTCTCAGTATCTGTGATTAATCTTGTATGTCTGAGGTCTATAATGCAAAGCTTTGAAAACAACCTTGCTCATACTTGGCCTTTGCTTGTAACTGAGTTTTATAATGTATGTATATCTGGCAAACTCGAGTTTTTCACTGCTGCAAGCTTCTTTCTCACCTTAATCTCACTCTCATTTTCAAGTTTCTGTTATACTTTTCATCCACAACAACCTTAACTTTACATCACAAGTCAGTCACATATTCACAGTCTAATTACACTCTAATTGATTTTTCATACTTTCTCCAGTCTGTTGTTATAAATTCTTTCTATTTTTAAACCAATCTCTAAAACATATTTCATTTTCTCCTCAGTCATTCAAGTTTGCACCATGCATGTGATGAAAAACTGAAAATCTATATAATTCATACAAAAACACAGCTTTCAGTATGAATGAAGGTCCAGATGTGAGCTGAGAAAATTTAACTAAAACTAGAGTGAAAAAAGATACTTTAACAAGAGATGAAGGCCTGAAAGTTATCACATTCAATTTTAAAATGTGCCTTCAGATTCAATATAGAAACACATTCCTGGGGCATATTTTCTTTCATTCAACTGCAGAAAGCATGTTTATGATATGTTGAAATTTTGCAATTCAAATAAAGCCTCTGCAGCACAGCTCTGTTTCCACACAGACAGGGGAGAAACAGCTCAGCAAACAGTTGGACAGAGGGCAGATTGTGCACAGAACCTATGAACATGATTTTCTTATCCATGCTGAAGAATTGTTGATATAAAGTGTCAAGTCTGGAGAAAGAGGGAAAAATTAAACTAACACAAGTCTCTTCTCCTCGTCCCATTCCTGCCGTGGCTTTGAAGAGGAAGCTTTGTTCAGCTGTGTTATTACATTATCTGCAGACAGACAATTTGTTTGACAGTGCTTCTAGAGAGAGCTGTGATGTGCTGTACACACTGCCTCATTCCCCCTTTCCTGATTTCAATTAACACTTTTCTGCTCTCCAAAACAGTCAGTGCACTTTTTCCCCCCATCTGTCTTTTCAGTAAGTCAAGGACAGGCTATTAGGAATCTGCAGAGCCGGCAAGTTCACTGGCACGTTAATTGCTTGGAAGAAAAAAAAATACAAATGTAAGAAAGAGCAAAAAAAGCAAGTATGCAAATCCTCACAAATTTAACAGGTTTGAACAATAAAGTGTCGCTGGAGGAGGCGTCGACTCAGGATGTTTTCAAGGCAACATCCCTGTCACTAATAACGTGTAGCTGTAGGGACGGCAGTCGGTCGCTCTGAGCACAAACACTGTTCGCAGGGCTGCTGTCTTCACGGCCACCTCTGCTACAGCTGAGTTCAAAATCCAATGTTGTGTGAGCAGGTGACTCCTAATTAAGAGTGAGAGAATGTCAGACATTGTAGTTGACCTATTCCCTCTCTCACTGTCAGCGGAGCAGGAAGACATCCATTACACATATTTCCAATGACGGGTGTGTCAGGAGAATGTCAGGGAAAAACATGTCCACTGTTACTTCGAGCTCTCCTCAAATCCACTAGTGCTGTTTCTTCTTGAGATGGAAAAACTGGCAGAGGAGCTGGAAGACATGTAGCGCTACTTCATTATAGCTCCTCGCTGAATAAAACCACTGTGTTAACTTCATAGGTCTCACCAGCCTTTATAGGTGCACAAGTGGAGAAACACACACACACACACAGTGAGAAACACAAGCATACAAAGGCAGCGGCTGCACGCACTGAGAGACAGAGTTCTACAGGCTTTGCATGAGAATACAGATAATGCAGTCAGATGGCGAGGGAACGCCATGTCAAACAGACAGGCCTTCAAACGAGGCACTGAGCCTCCCTCTCTCTCTCACAGAACTGACAGCCTCTGGCCTGAGATTCAAGCAGCGTCAGGATGTCAAACTCCACTATGTTTTGACACCCATTGCTGTCCTCAGCAGAAAGAAGGAGGCAGAACAGCAGCGGAGGCTTTTGTAAACACAAAACTCAGAGTCCATTTGTGTTTTAGTTCCATTGAATGCACAAACAGGGCTCACAGTGAGGCACACACACACACACATGCACACACACGCACACAAACACACACACACACGTGTATACACTTGAGAGGGAAGAACCATATATAAGTTCTTCTGAAGACATCTGCTGTATCAGTAAATGCTTGGACAATTTCATATGTTTGATGAGTGTTCTGTAAAAGCTTGATGTGTCTCAGGTGAATAAAAGCAGCCACGATGCCAGTAAAGGCACAGACATCAGGATGCTCTTATATATAAGACTGTCTGTGTGAATCAGATGCGATGGATGGGGGGTTATGTCACTACACCAGCTACACAGCTGGAGTAAAAATACATGGAAACACATGGTAACGTTTCCATAACGGACATGAACAAGTGAAAGCCTGGAAGTCATTTCTTTAGCAAACAAGCAGAGCAATGTTACAGACTCCATGAATGAGAGTAGCTGGAGAAAAAGAAGTTGAGGAGGGGAGGCAGAGGGAGAGATAAAGAGGGAGAGAGACTGGGAGCAAATCTATTACTGATAGTGATGTGGTGCTTGCTGGAGAGGACGGGGAACAGAGGGCTCCATTCATGTGCTTCTTGTCCCAATAGAAGAGATAAGAGAGTAGTGGAGCTCAGCTAACTCTGTAATTACACTGCACAAAAGTCTGAGCTGAAGCTTCTTTTTTTCTTCCATATAACACATTCCAACAGGCACGACAAGGGTTAAAGGAGTTTGAGTCTAAAGTAATCCCAAATATACTGCATCACCTCTGCCATCTGTGAATCCTGCCCGGATGTACTCTGTGTGTCCAGGAGGATGGTATGTATGTTTCTGCCGTACTGCATATCCGTCCTCTGGCCCCCGCCGTCTCTCTGAATATTTGTCTCCACTAGCCTGGTAGAATGGGCTCCGTGCAACCTTTTCTTCCCGTCTGCTGTCACAGGACTGACAGGAGGCAATTTTCTGATGTTATTTGAGTGATTTTATTTGCTCAGCAGGGCACCATGCCCCCAACCACCACTGACACATTTCTACTTCTTCACAGTCTCCCCGGTGCAAAGCCCACCTGAGACATGGTAAAATCAGAGTAATGAAGTACGCAGCACACTGGCAAAGGCATCAATCAGATGACAGCAGGAGGACAGACAACAAAGGAAAAGAGAGGTGGAGCAGCAGCATGGAAAAAAGAAAAGCTGAAACTCAACCAAGGGATGAAACTGTAATGTGAAGCAACATGAGATGAAGAAAGGCATGCCCAGCCATGAAATATTACACAGCCATACATTAAGGGAGTGTAAGAGAGAGAGAGGGAGAGATGAATGTGAATGGGTGTGGAGAAGAAGAACAAGGGCAATAATTTGAGAGCGGATCTACCCTTTATGGACAGTGTCTGCTCGGGTTCCCCTTCTGACAGCTTATTAAAGTTTCATGCTAAAATGAGTCAATATTAGATATGACATTTTCAGGCTGAACTAGTCTGGGGCGGATATGGGGAGAGGGTGAGGTTCTCGTTACCATGGTGGCCAAATGACCAGTCCTGGCCAGAGGGGACCAGACAGGAAGAAAGGTGCACAGGGTGCTTCATGTCAGCGAAATAACCTCCGAAAAAAAAATCAAGATAAAGGAGCATAATATAGAACTAAAAGAGTATCTATCTATCTATCTGTCTGTCTGTCTGTCTGTCTGTCTATCTATCTATCTATCTGACTGTTATTCCATTTTCAGGCCTTTTCACTGACTGTTCTTACAGAAAGAAATACTTGAATACAGACACACACACAGGAACAGAAATGGATGAAAAAGCACACACACCTTTTGAACACAAAGCATTGTGTGGTATCCTGCCACTGCTCTGTTATTCCTTACATTCTTAACCTCCGGATGTCATACAAGTGTCTCATTACTGCTTTTTTTTCTGTCTTATTCTCAGTTTTTAAGCAGTCTTGATCATAGCACAAAGACACAAAGTGACTGGGATCAATCTGTTCTTTGCAACTCCCCCCCCCCTCCTAATGTGAGGGAAATCAGTGGGGAGGAGGGCTGTAGAAGAAGATCCCTGGGTGTTTCCTTCTGAGAAGTCAGGAAGAAAGCGAAGATTACATTTAAAGCTGGAAATTGAAAGGCAACAGTCACAGGCACAGACTCATAATTTCTTACATTGTTTGAAGACGTTAAAGGGAAACATGCTGTCAAAAGACCAGGCGCCACACGGAAAAGAGTAAAACGCCGAAAAATGACGACGCTTAACTTTAGTGAGAGGCAAATGTCATCCTCTGCTCTTTCATCCATTTCATCTTCCCCTGCTCTTCCTGTGGAACCTTTGAAGAGCTGGTGTGACGGGCCTCGAGCAGGCCACACCGGAACCAGCCGGCTAACAATCACAGCAGCCAACCTTTCACTTCCTGCCTTCAAGTTGGAAATCAAAGACATCGAACAAATGATTTGGGAGGGGGCGACAGAGACAAGGAGCTTTAAAAGGCAGAGATAAGGGGAGTTAAAAGGGGCAGAGAGAATAGTTGAAGAGAGACCTGAGAGCCGTGATTGACAGTAAAAGACGGAGGTGACAGACTCAGCCAGAGCGCTCTTTATTTCACTCAGAGTAAAAAGGGGGTTACGGTGAAACGGCAGCGAAGCAGCAGGAAGTCAGAAGAATTGGCAGACCAATTAGTCGAAATGGTTGAAAGTTCAAAATCCTCTTTCTATTCACATGCTCTGCCTTCACGAGCTTTCTTCCCTCATTAAAGAGCACACACACGCCGGCGCACATCGCTCCACACACACCACAGCAGCACAGACTCATGCACATGTACATGCTACATGCTACATGCTACGTGCCCAGGGACTCCTGCTAACTCTCAATACAAGCTACCTTTAATAACACTGGCTTGATCAGGCTGAGTGGCTGTAATTACAGGATGAATTACAGGATGATATTTCCATGCTGCTTCTCTCATGTGGCATTAGGATGAAAGAAAAATTAAACATGCCACATGCAAATGACTGCGAGTCGTGATCGGAGGTGTGATCTCACTGATCTCACTGATATATATGTGTGCACTGAGCAAGCACATCTTATTTCACTCTTTACACACTATCCACTCAGCATGCTTTGATCTGCTCTGCTGCCCACCAGGGCCACGCCGCAGACTCCATCACACATACATGCTTCTTTTTCATCTCCTCTCCTTCAATCACTATACATTCACAGGGAAGTTTCTGAAAATAGCTAATGATAGTAAGGTGAGTCAGTGCTGGGCGGCATTAGCTGCTGCCCTGGTTTTAAGTTGGAGAGGAGGAGATAGTGTTAGCTTGTAATTTCACACCTTAACTTGCTCGACTGTGGCTGCAGCTGAGGAGCCAATACAGAGAGACATGTTTCATTTTGTTTCTGAGGAACTGGGACATGTGGACAGCGAATTATAATCTTACCAAAGGAAAAAAAAAAATCTCATTTCGATTATCAAAGATTTGTGAGAGCGTGCGTGTGTGTGAGGGGAACTGAGATGTTGGCATCTCTCCTCTTTAATGAGCATCTCTGGAGATGGCAGGTGCATGTTCAGCCATTCTTTTACAAGCTCAGCAACAAACAGGCCGGTCCTCTCTCTCCCACTGCAATTACCACTGTCATTAGCAGAATCACTACACCCAACCAGTGATACTGCTAATAAACACACACACAAACAGATCTGAAGTCCTGGCATCAGCATACACACCTGGATCTGTCACGACTTTAAAAAAGAAGAAAAAGTAAAAGAACAGAAATGTGACAGCAAAGAGAGACTTTTTTGATTTGCTGATGCTTGAATCAAGGGATTATTGAGCCTTTGCCATCATGGAGTTTGTGTTTTTGGAACGACCTTCCTAATGAGTTCAGGCTCAGTCGGCATCGTCTTTTCAAGCCCATTTTTAAAAACAAACATTTACGTAATTATCTGTACTTAATAGTCCTTGAATTGCCTTTTCATGTTTTATTTTACTGATGATGTTTTGGCTAAGTTGCTGTCTCATTTCTGCATTTCTCCTCTTAATTTAATCTTTTCTGTTGTCATTTAGTTAGAAAGTCACTTAACATGCTTTGAGAATGACTCTGCTGATAATGATAATGATTACAGCAGTGATTTATGGCAGTAGTAGTCATAGTAGTAGTAGTAGTGTTGGTAGTAATGATGTGTGATGGGAGACGTTCAGGCTCACTCCTCCTCACTGTGGAGTTAACAAAGCCGCTGTTTGAAGCAGTGCATCCCATAGTAATACTGAGTGTGACTGGGACCTCCACAAGACTCCAGACACCAATAGGTGAGCACTATTATTATGTTTACTCTTTAAAGCCAGAGTGGTAGCAGGGGAAATCATCTACTCTTCTCTTTCACTGCCAATTTCTCTCCCTCTCTCTCTGTTTTCCCGCCCTGCCTCAACTTTGTTCCTCAGACTATAGATAATAAACGCCTCCTGTGAGGTGCAGGGAGGCCTTTAAGAAGCAAATAATGAACACATTTGGAATTTAAAACTCCAAAGGGGGAAAAATGTGTAGCGGCACACAGAGGACTTTCATCAGCCTTTTTTAAGTTTGAGGTGAGTTTGTGTCACTTCAGAAAAGCCACAGGGCGGGAGAATGTGTGTGTGTGTGTGTGTGTGTGTGTGTGTGTGTGTGTGTGTGTGTGTGTGTGTGTGTGTGTGTGTGTGTGTGTGTGTGTGTGTATCTGTGTGTGTGTGTGTGTGTGTGTGTGTGTGTGTGTGTGTGTGTGTGTNTCTGTGTGTGTGTGTGTGTGTGTGTGTGTGTGTGTGTGTGTGTGTGTGTGTGTGTGTCTGCATAGATAAATGGTAATCAGCAGGCGAGAGACAGTGAGAAGGTCACCTGTCACTATTGGTTGATTGATCTCTGGTTCAGTTTAAGTCTTGTTGTGTTAGCGCAGGCAGCCAGGTTTAGCATGAAAAACAAAAGTCCGACATCCACCTCACAGAGTGTAGAAACACATAAAGCTATGGGAATAAAGCGGGAGTGAAACCACAACAAGTCTGTGGTGCCATAGATGTGTGTGGGTTGGTTAACCTGCTCACACAGCTGGAGACGCAGAAAGCACTGGGACCATTAGCCTCACTGGGTGGTCACTTCTAGATGGAAGATCACACGCAGGCAGCCTCTGCCCACCTCCCACTCCCTCCACTGGGCTCTGTGATTCAGCCGAGCAGGAGTGGAAGGGAGGGGAAGGCTGGTGGGTGTTCATCCCTTTGAATTCCAGGAGCGGCTGGAGTTCAAGTCTGTTCTGTGTTGTCTCTCGTCATGGCGCGCCCGGGGCTGCAGGGAGCTTTATTTACTGGAGCTGACACGCCAGGGGCGGCAGAGAGCCCTAATTGCTTCACGGCCTCCTTGAGCTGCGTGATGCGTTCACTCTGAACATGGATATCTTCACAGAGAGAAATTAAGGGGCAGTGGCGGGGAACGATGCCCATGTCCACTTTTAAAGACAACCGGCATACACAGAGCAACGCACCGATACACACACACCAACACACACACACACACACACACACACACACACACACACACACACACACACACACTGACACACCAACACAAACACAAACACACACACACACACACACACACACAGGCACACACCAACATACACACACAGACACACACACAGACACACACACAGACACCGAGACACACACACACACACACACACACACACACACACACACACACACCAACACAAACAAACACACACACACAGGCACACACCGACACACACACACACCGACACACACACACACACACACACCAACACAAACACACACACACACACACACACAGGCACACACCGACACACATACTGACACACACACCGACACACACAGACACACACAGACACATCAACACACACACAGGCACACACCGACACACACCAACACACATACTGACACACACAGACACATCAACACAAACACACACACACCAACACAGACACACAAACACACAGACACACACACACACACACACACACACACACACACACACACACACACACACACACACACACACACACACACACAGAGACACACACACACACAAACAAAGCCTCTGCTCTGTGAGGTGTGAGCGGAGAGGGCTCTAATAGCCTGACTGGACCAGAATGAGAACCAGAGAGAGCTTAAGCACGCTACGCAACGCTACCACTCAAACAGAAAGCACGAGTCAGCACAGACTCTGCCTCAAGTTTACCGTGTATTTCAACGCTTCACATTATAATGAGGGAGCCATTACTAAAATCCCATCTTTGTTACACATTATGATGAAGTGCATGAAACCACGAGACCGTGGCACATTATGCCGATCAACTGGCTCTGCTCTGATGCTGCATAAACCCTGGTTTAATCAAGTCTAATTGTTGAGATTATGAGGACTTGTGTATGTTAATGCCTCGACAAACAGCAGAGCTGGAACATGCATTGTCCCTCAGGAGGGTTTATACTTTTTCCTCTCCTATTAGTACATGTTAAGCTGCGAGTCAGCTGAAGACAAATATGATAATAGCTGCTGGATTAAAATTAGCGCTTCCTCATAAAAAGTCATCTGGCTTTATTCATGACTGCCAAGCTGGGTAAAAGTTAGGGCTCCGCATTTTTAATGAGCATCTTATAAAGGATTAATAATCAGACATGTTGTGTGTGTTGTGTACAAACATGTTGCTATATGATCTAACTGACTCACTGCTGAATGAAATGATAAAGTCCACACCCTCTGGCCCACTCTGTGGAGACACTGGCATGTTGACAACCACCCGTTCACTTTCCATCGGCACCACAGCTAAAACTTTATTCTGCAGGCACTTCCCTTTTGAACACGCTCATCCAAACAGATGAGAACAGCATCTGACAGGCTAATTAATAATGAAAGCTTCCCTCTACCCTGGAATTCTATTCCCACAAAAGGATTTCTATTAATGCTGATTGACCCTGGCTCACTCAGTGCCACTGTGGCACCGCTCTCTGCTAGCCCTGTGCCTTCTGAGGTGCCAGTGCAGGTTAGCTGATACATGAATAATTCCCAGTGGACATTAACAGTAAGAAGTAGGGCAGAGGATTCAGTGGTGAGCCTCTCTTCCCACCCTCACTCTCAATCCCCTCATCAGCAGCCTGTTAATATTTAATTATACAAGCTTCATTTCATGCTCTCCAGCTGAAAGTGTCAGGTGCAGATGGAGGTGCAGGGGACCACGATGAGGGAAGTGATGAAATAGAATAGTGGGGACTGAGGGGGTTGGTTGAGGATACAAGAGAGAAAAGAGGAAAAGAAGCAGAGCGTGAGGGACCGAGATGCAAGTGCCACTGTTCCTGTAAGTTTAACCAGGCAACACATTTAAATACCTCAAGTGTGAGGTGGACCCACAAGAGGGGACAGGAAGTAGAGTTGTGACGATCAGTCCATTAAGTTGAAAAAAAAAGAAAGAAAAACAAGACAGAAGACAAAAGAAAATGAATCGTCTTATTTGACCTTTTTAAAAAGGATTCATCATTTCAGTCATTTTTCAAGAATAAACATGAAACATTTCCTGTTTCCAGCTTCATCACAGGAACGATTTGCCACTTTTCTTTGTTATTTATGATGGTAAATGAATGTTTTAGACTGTTGGACAAAAGAAGCAATTTGAAGATGTCATTTTGGGCTCTGGGAAATTGTGATGAGCATTTTTCACTTTTTTTTTTGACATTTTATGACTAAACTGTTAATTGATAATGAAAATATGTCACTTGCATCTCTCATTGAAAACACGAGTTGTGCCATTGTCTGACAACTGTCTATTATAAATCATCATAAACATCTTCATGACAATACAGACATGTAGTATATATTATACATTTCATCAACATAACTATCAGCATTTTCCATTGTTTCTATTGTCCATCTGAGACAGGGCATGTGTTACGCAATAACCTCTCTTCACTCCTCATGCTAATGCAGCACAAACTACTGATCTCTGCTCTACTTATCCTGAATCTATTCCCTTTGTCTCTTCTCCGGCTCTACCAAGGCTTTTCACACTGCTGGTGCCTCTGTTGCCGGCTGAATAACTTAAAAACTTTTTGTAAAGTTCAAACTATAAAAGTACAGATAAGTCAGTGTCAGAGCAAAAGTTTCTAATCTTTGAACCATAATTAATTCTAATAACAGGGGATGACTGGAACTGTGGCTTCCTAAAATGTTTCTCTGTACATATTGCTGTGTTTTTCAGCAGATAAGTGCTTTGGCTTTTCACATCTCCCATTATCTGACAGAAGGAAGGACTTTAATGATACAAACAGACAAATTAGGCTGCTGTGTACATTAGGATTCTTCTCTGTCTGCCTCCACACTCTGTTTACATTTCATCCTGACCAATTTATAGAGATCTCGTGTCAACTTCCACAAAGCTAATGACGAGTAGGTTCGAGCTGCTGCTGGAACTTTGGAGCAATGTGGAGGTGACGTGTGCAGTGGAACTGTACTGCATGTATTTAATGTTGAAAATTCATCCTAATATTAGACCTTTGGGCTATTTCCTTTTCAACAAATCTTGTCGGAGTGAGATCTTGCAGATGAAGTGGTAGAGCATTAATAATTTATGTCTGAGCCTTTTTATAGAGCACAGCCCTTGAGATTCATAATTCTATTCACATTAGGCCTCAGAAAAAAGTTTAAGTTTTAATAAATAGGTATTAAAACTTTAACTGATATTAATAGCACCAATTAAAGGGCATACTGTGAAGATATGCATCATTTCTGTAGTGGTAGAGTGGAAAGCCCACTCAGCAGATCCTCCCTCAGCTCTCTGTCGTTATCTCTGTCTGTCGTTCTGATTCTCTCACATACATCCTCTATCTCACTCCATCACTGTCTGCTTTCCAAACAAGAGATAACACAGAGAACTGACACTCCATTGTGGTCATTGTGTAGAAACGTTAACATCTGTGCAAACCTTTTATGGCCGTCATAAATAAAAAAAATTGTTCAGTGTGCCATAAATGCGTGAGACGCAGCATTTTACTCCACCTCATCATTCCATAATCAATTCGCTGAACATTACCACGACACGATGAGCGCGCCTGACCATCCGTGGACGTGATTGATGAGCAATTCTCCTTGTCTCCCACATCATCGTTTCCTCTTCTGCGCCTGGTCCAAATGGTGTGTGTTAGTCAGCCAATCATCATTCATTCCAGTTTATGGAGTAGAACCTGTGCTGAATGCTCATGCCATTAAAGACATCAGCATGCATGTCTTTGCTACAGGTACCAAGCCGCGCACGCTGGGCTGTTTGAGCCGAGCTTCTATTTCACAGGTGACTGAAAGAGGCGGCGTCTCCATTGGCTCTCCACTATAAGTGTATCAGGCCGTTTGCTCTGGCCAGCATCAGTAACAGCAGAGAGGCTATCTTAGTGCCATTTTTTTTCCCCGTCTCTTTCTTTTCGGTTTGCTCTGATGCGCCTCTGTGCCCGGGGAGATATGGTGGACGGGAGAAGAGAGAGTGTGTTTCCTTTGTTCTGCACTTCTGAACACAGGACTATAATTTTCTTGCTGGAGCCCAGAGAAGTGGTTGACTTAAATAATGGCTTCTGTGTTCTAATTTGTGTAGGGATTTATCCTGCTGCTTGGCTAGTGTAATGCTAGAGAGCTGATCAGTGCGAGCAGGCGGAGAGGAATGAGACAGTAGAGTGGGGAAATGAAGACAGAGGGAGAAAGAGAGAGAACGAGACGGGAAGAGAGAGAGAGAGAGGCTCAAAGAGAGAGAGAGGTTCTGCTTCTTTGCTCCCGTGATTCCCGATGAAATTGATTCTCATACCTCCAGAGATCTCCTACTGTCCCCTTTCTCCCTTCGTCCCGCCTCTATTACATACCTGTCCAGAGGATGAATGATCTACACATTACCCATGAGCACCGCTGACCGCTGCACGCATCAGTGGCTTCCAGTGCTCAGGGACCTCACAGACTGACGAGACGGGGGGGGGGACAGGAAAGACACGGCAAAGGATGGAGAGCCAAAAGAGAGGCGATCAAAGCTGATGACGCTGACGAGAAAGTACGGAAGTACAAAGAAGGTACGAGGGAGTTCATATTTGGTGCCTTATTTTGTAACAGGCTATGACATCTCCGGCCTCCGTTCTATAACAAAGCCCTGAAGCGTGGCTGAGCATCACTGATGAGAGGAGCATTAGTGTGGAAGGCTGCAGGAAAAGCACACAATAATAACACCCAGTGGGAAGAGCTCCAACTCCTCTGAATCTCTGCTGCTTCTTCCTGCATCTCTACTGGGGTAATGGGAATGTTTTAAAAGTATTCAAGCATGAGCATCCTCATAGCATTGAAAACTTCTCTTTTCAAATCATGAAGTTTCTGTCGGTCTGATAAAATGAGCTGATGAAAACAGAAGGTTTGGAGGTGCCAAAGTATGACATCACCTCACTCCCATGAACACTGGGAGCAAGTCAAAGCTGAATTCATTCTCCACTGGATCGCCACTCATGATTCAAATCAGAGAAATGTATGTATTCAGTTCTTTTCTTTTTTGAATAGTCTGAAATACATTTAGAAAAAAACTGTAGAAATTATGTTCTAGTCATTACCCATGAAGCCTGTGAGAAGAGTCAACGACCTCCGACAGGGCGAAGGCGCTCGGTTGGAGATTCTAAACTGTGATCGCTTGCCAACACATTTGTTAACCCCATAATAGACTGACCTGACCCTGTCGAGTGTACGCTGACACCCAGCCTCTTGTGACTGTGGATTTAACATGTGAAGACAAAGATAATAATAATTACTATAATGATCTTTATGTGTGAAGCACATAACGGAGGCAGATGCAAGACAACATGCTTTAAACTAATGAAGAAAGAAAAACACAGGTGCAAAGAGTGAAGCACTGAATTCATCATCATCACTGTTTCATTTCCTGCAAATGTCCCAGAATCTGCCTGTGCTGCCTGTGTGCAGGTAGAGGAGCTGATGGAGGATGGAGCCAGTGTAAATCCTCTGTTCTCCAGCTCCGCAGGCTCTGAGAGCGGCTCGCCTCCCCTGACGCTGCCTGATGGCTTTAATTGGTCTCCTCTGGCTGGGAGCGCAGCGCAGGAATCCCTCCCCACTAATGGAGTGAGAACTCTCACACACTGGAGTGTGTCTGTACAGAGCACGTTCGCTCCAACACACATGCTCACCTGTGTGAACACACAAACACAGACTCACACATGTAAAAAGTGTGAGTTTAATCCACCAGGGAACCAATTCAAAGCCTTTTATTTCACTCCTCCTGCGTTCAGACAGAAATCCATACGCCTGAAAATCTGCCATAAAGATCTGATCCTATGTGGACATACCCCCCCCCCCCCCAACACATGATGTCAGTAAGACTAGCTGCTCCCTCCAGGAACTGGCTGTTTGATTTCTGGGAACTGTTCTGGGACTATTTGCTGCACTCAGAGAGGTTAAAGCAAAGGAGTGAGAGCCATACATCCTCAGACTTTCACTGTTTAATATGGCGATTCTCAGGTTGAACTGCACATGAAATCCCATCTGCTGGACTGATAAGCTATGCTTCAAAAGACAGAGGGGAGAGAGGAAAATAAAATGTGTAGAAAGAGAGTATCAAACAGGAGCTAATATAAAATTCTTATCACTGAAAATTTGAAACTGATGCATTTAGAGGAAACCCAGCGTGTGGTGTCTATAAATCATACATCTGAAATTTTGTGTTGCAAAGTTTAAAAAAGGGAAAGGGGAAAAAAAAAGTGTTTTCCACTGTTGACTCTGGGGAACGATTATAGTCGATGTTATTATTCTCCCGGACAGATGCTGTTTGTACTGAGTAGAGCATCTCCAGAGCATTGCAGGATGAGAGGAAGCGAGCGAGAGAGGCAGAAATACACGGACAGACAAACAGACTGTGATAACAGTGGTGAACGTACAGTGCATGAACCTCCTCTTTATCTAATGAGCATCCTAGACAGAGACACAGACCACTCCCTGTCTTTCATTGCTCAGCTGGGAACTACAGTGCTGAGGACGCGGGAATTGCTAAAAGCTCCGTAAACACACTGAGCACAGGCAGCGAGTCCCCACAGCCGCACCATCACAAACAGACCTTGAACAAGAACATGAAAGACAGGCGAGGGGAAAACTGGCTGAGGAGAAGCGAGAGGGAAAGCCAACGTGCAAATGGTGTCTGGAAGGGAAAAAAAGAGTAAAAATGAAGTGTACAGTGGGAGCGTGATCCTCTTTAGCATTTAAACTCTGTGCATTTACCGAGTGAACGAGAGTGCGAGTCTCCCACATGTGAAGAGCACGGAAACAAAGCTGAGGGAGAAGATCAATCCGCTCCAACTCAACACATCCCAGAGCCAGCTGTCACTCTAATTGCCTCCCTCTTCTGTCATCTTTAGCATCAGTTTCATGCTAATGCTGCACCAGGTAATACTGCTTACTTCCTCTAATGAGCACTGGATCTCCATACACAGCACAAACACGGTTTTTTTTTTTCTCCTGTTGGTAGCAGCAGCCACACACCTCCTCTATGTGGAGTTAAGTTGTGTACAGTGTTGGCGCCATTATGGCATTGTGCCAATCCAGCTTCTTAATGGGCTAAGCAGTGTTTACTTTTCAAAGACTTGCACATGAATTATTGATGGCTGCGAGCTGATTTGTGCTTGGAATTAGTCTAGAATAATCCATGTGGGTCTACCTGGCTTCCTCGGTGCCGTCTCTCTCTCCAGGGTAAACAGGCTGGCTGGAAACCTGTGCAGCTCTGATTTCTGCTGAGAGTAAACTGGTAAGTGAAAGTGGCACTGAAGAGGCCAGGCCTGTGAGCTCGATGGGAAGGTGACACCACAAGACCTGCATGGATGATCCTGAATCTATAAATTAACTAATGTTTCTTTTTCTAATTCAGCCTCGATTTGAGTTTATACAGTCGTCTAATCATCTGATCATTTATCCCTGATCATCAGGAGAGCATAACAACATTCCCAAAGACCTGGTGAGAACTAATCCAACTTAGAATGTCGTTTAATTCTTTCTCCTCTTTCTAAATCTAAATCACTTTGCTGTGTTTTGTTTCTGCGTCTTCGTCTGGTCATGTCGTCCCTGTTTGTTCTCTGTGGCTGTCAGATCTCAGCCCCCCAGCGGGCTCCAGCGCAGGACGCCTGTGGAGCCTTCTTTATTTGGTTTCAAAGCGCAGAGGGAACCCTGGGAATTCCAAGGTGTTGGGAGAAGGAAACACAAGGCCTGAATACCTGATGCAGCGAACACACCTCAGAATGTTTTCTTCATCGTCTCCTGTTTGTTCATCTCTCTCCGTCTTCTTCTATAACAGAACTAAGTCTGATCACCTGAGCCCAAAGAGAAGACACCACCAACACAATGACTCGCTTTAAAAGTGTCCGTGCTTTCAAACATGTACCCAACAGTTTGCACTGTGAATGTGTGCATGGTTCGGATAGCTATCAGAGGAAGAGCTGAAGGAAGGCACGACTTCTACATTGGAGAGTTTCCTCCCACTGCGCTCCTGTGAGTGATGCCAATTTGCTCAGACCCCGATTCATTTTCTTGGCCCTCTTTGGTGTCAGAAAACGAATCGGCTTTGCATCTGAAGTTTGGTAATAAACTCTTGGTTTAGATCCATCCTCGGACAGAAATGAAGCGGGCTGAGAAAAGAATAAAGAGACGTTTCCTCAGCAGTCTGTCAGAGGCAACTGGCTCCGCTTTCTTTCCTTTGTGTGTGTGTGTGTGTGTTTTTATTTAACTATTTCAACTTACTTATTTATTTTTGGCTTGAGATTACCCATCTGCCATTACTGTGGTGACATGCCTTTGAGCATTTGACGAGGCTTGAGAGCACAACACTGCAGAAGGAAAAAGCCTGCTTAATTAGTGTGACTGTGGAGTCGGGATGAGTTTATCTCATTATGAGCATTTGCATGAATATTCACATGTTCTCGCTCAGACATTCATAGGTGCTGTTCAATGTAAAAAAGAAGAAAGTGTGAAAGTGTGAAAAAGGGCAAAACTATTTCTAAAGCTAATTTGAGATCTAATGTGTGTAAGTGTTGCTGATTAATTGGGCTTTGTATGAAACGGCAGAGGTGTGTGTGGATGCTTCATGTCTCACTGCTGTGTGAAGAAGATCCATGATTCTCAGCAGCTCTTTCTCAGGTGTCTCAGGTGTCTCAGGTGTCGCTGTTCTAAGCACAGATTGATGTACTCGGTCTTCTACTCCTTGTCTGTCCCTCCCTGTCTGTCTCCCTCTGTTTCACCCTGCTGAGCTAATCCAAGCCGGCCAGATCCCTGTGCCGAGCCGGCCTGCACAGGAGCCGTCCTGCTGGGTGCAATATGCCACCCGCCTCCCTGGCACTGCCAGCCCCGGAGGGCTTCAGGCCCGACTGCGGCGCCTCGTCAGTAAACAGACAAAGATGTATGAATCATCTAAGTGAGTCGGAGCAGGTCGTCCTGTGACAATAACATGTTGTTGAATCACCACAAAGAGTTATTTGCTCGGTGGGATTACTGCAGCTCCTGCTCCTGGGCGACGCCGTGCAGCAGCAGCAGCGTCTCTGGGCTCTGATCTCCAGATACCTGCCACACACCATCACACACAGAGCTGATGCACCTTTAAACGGAGCCGCTCCGCCACAGACAGAGCAGTTATGATAAGCTGCAGTCTGTCTCTACATAGTCAATTACACTTAGCCTGCGAGGACGGCCTGAACAGTCCATCCAGCGGCGCCTCCGTCGGTGCTGCGCCCCACCGAGCAGAGCACAGAATATCAAACTCAGTTCATCCGTCCAGGGAACAAGCTGCTCTTATATCTAATTGGCAGCTGAGGCTTAAGAGGAGGATTCTATAAGAGAGAGTGGTGATCAGTTTACTGCCCGTCTCCATTCTTTTCCTTACACTTGTCTCTGCTTTTATCTGCTCTGTCTTTTCCTGAGGAATGTTTCAGTGCCCAGACAGCCGTAATGAGTCCAACATGTGGCTCTGCCGAGGCTCCGTCTTTATCTTTATCTCTGGCTAACACTCAGTTGGACGTGTTGCAGGGTTTAGCCTGGCAAACAAAAACACATTATCAGCCTCTTGTGAGCAATAATGAAGAGTCGTTCACATTGTTACAAAGAAGAAGAAGAAGCTACTTTCTGCTTCGTGCACAGGTGACACTGTTCATCGTTAATGTCTGTTTTCACCAGTACTGTCACAGAGATTTCAATTACGCCGGCTGAGGGGTCCACTGTGAACCTGCAGTGTCCTCTGTTGGCATTTAGATCCCATATATGCCGGAGCTTATTAGTTGGCCCGAGGGAGTCAAAATAGGCAATATCATGTCTACAGTGACCCCCCCTCTCCTCTCTACGCAGCTGGGGAAAAAAAAAAAAAAAAAAAAAAAAATGAAAGGTCAAAGTAATCATGGTCCTCGTTGCAGGGATCCAGAGCAGCGTGAGCAGGACACAGCAGAAAACAAACCATGCATGTTTGCACAAACTCATTCAGTCATTACTGCTACATAGGAAGCCCAAAAGCAGCTCCTGTTCCTGACGCACACACACACACACACACACACACACACGGCTTTGAGCAGCGTCTGAGAGAAGATGTGGGAGTGGGTTGATGGCAGTTCAAATACGTTCAATTCAATTAAATTTGTAGTGTTTCCCTTGTAGTTTTGGAAAGCCTTGGACGGCCAAAGCAGAATTTTGAGCTGGAATGAAAACGTAAAATTCAATTTAAACTAGCTTGATGATTGTATTGGTATAAAGGGCTTTTAAGACTGTTGCGAGAGTGGATTGTGATTCCAATTCATCTTGCCCAGACTGAGAGCTTGTATCATTTAGAATACTACAGCTGTACTGCAGTGACAGGACAGACTGTTAGAGGTGACAGTGTACAGCTACACCAGTGGCTCTGTGAGGCCGGACTAATGCACAGCAGTATATACACATCATTTTTACTACATAAGCAACAATATGCTATTATTACAGTGATTACTATAGCTGATATTATTATTATTATCATGTCATCACAAGGATATGAAGGAAGTCTGCTGTCATTATCCAGCTTGGTGTTTATTGTTTGATTTAAAAAAAAAAACTACCAATTGATGTGTCAATGTATTTACTGACCCCCCCAAAAAATCAACACTAATCAAACACTGAACTGTAAAAAAAAAAAAAATCTATTACATGTTTAATTTAACAAACTGTAAAATAATTAAGATTAATCCTGCATTAACATACTGTACACATGAAGTCCCTGATTGTTCATCTTGTCAAAGTAACAGCCCCCCCATTTATAAATACCATTGTTAGAAACAAAGGAAGTGATGAATGGAGAACTTTGGCAGCTGGCCTGCTCCTGTAAAACAGGATTTTAAAGCCACGCACAAGGTGCTTGGATTTTGATTCTCTTTACTGTAAAATTGAAATTCAATTGAACCTAATAGAGTATAATATTATTTTACATTCCCTCAGCACCTTAGCCCACTGTTATTGCCAACTTGTTACTCAAGTGGTTTTCAATCTGTGCTTGGTACAAAATAAACTGTTTTCTGTAGAAAATGTGTGTGACTGAAGAGTCATAACTACTTCACACTATTACTCTGTACCACAACCACCAATACAAGTGTGATTAGCACCGTTAAATTGTTCTTGCACTACCACTGCTACCACCACCACAATCACCAACAGCCACTGATTAGTGATGAAGCTATCTATTGTGGTACAATATATGAATCAGAGGGATGTGAAAATGTGCATAATGAAGCTTCAAATGGAATGAAAACTGAAGTCTTTTGCTAAAAGTCAGTAACATTAATTTAAAAATGTAGCTGAATAAAACCAGCTAGACTGAATATAAGTTGTGAGGAACTTCTGAGGATGGTTTTTCGACGGTAGCGTTCAGGTAACGACCACATCTTCCAGCAGCTCATCCAGCGAACACCTCCACAGGATCGAGGGAGCGTGATGAGATTGTAATTGCATTAGGTTTTTTTTCATAAGCCAGGACGAAGTCTCTCGCACATCATTATTTACACCCTGGCAAGTCGTTAATTTAATGTTCGTTATTGTATCTCTTAACAACAGTGCAAACTCATCACACTCTGATGTGTGTCACAGAGGCTTTTTGGAGCTGGATTTACGAGGCCGTTAATAGCTGAGACGATCACTTGAGGATTTCTGCATTGTGATTACTAATTTTGAGAATTTCAAAACGCTCTGCTAAATAATGATGTGCTCGTTTAGAAGGGCCAAAATAAACCGGCAGTCCTCAGCTCTTCTGCATTTAGGTTAAAGATATCCTTGTTTCTTATTTGGATGAGTTCTTTGTAAGTCTGTGTCTGTGTCTGTGCTGCACTGTCGGAAGCAGCCTTTAGCTAATTATTAAAGTTACCAAACCATCACTAGAGGAGGGAAGACAAGCTGAGAGTAAATTATTAATAGAGTTAAAAATTCTCTGCAGCCTCAGGTGAAAGCATTCCTCACCAATGATCAGCTTCAGCAGATTCATCAGCCAGTAGACTGCAGTGGATCTGTAGAGTAACCTGCTGCAGCAGCTGTGCATCCCAGCACAAACATCTGTATATAACTCAACACATCACATCATGTACAGGACATGACGTCTTTGGTCCTTGGTGGTCATTTGTGCTGACAGTGTAAGACAATGACTCATGACTCAAGTAGAAGAAGAAATCTGAACTTCTCTTCATGGTGGCTTTGCTGTGATTCAACTTTCTGGATGTGAAGGAAGCGCTGCCTTGTAAAACTACACTTGCAAGTCGAGGACTTTTAAGGAGGCTTTGCAAACCAAGAGACAGACTGGAGCGGCACACTGGCAGAAATGCACATACATTTCATTCCAATCCGCTGTCTTAGGATTCTTCAATATGGAGCTAAACAGGTACTTTTACTTGCTGGAGAAATAAGTGCTGCGAGGGCAGAATGTGTTTCCAATTTAGCAGTGGAAGGAAGACACTGAAAAAAATGTAAGGAGGGAGCGATCCGGAGATTTAGAGATTTAGGAAGGAGGGGAGAGGAGGAAGAGAAACAGAGACAGAGAAGTGGAAGTGAAGAGTGTAGTTTTCTTGTGTAGATGCAAGCTGACAGGTAAATTAGCATGTGTGGCTAATGGGGCAAAAAGCGGCCAGGCCCTCGTCGGCCCCCTTTCACTCTGACAAACAGGCAGCTTGTTGACCCAAGCACCGCCTCTGTCACTCCACTGCTCAGCTTTAACATTTCAACACAGAAACAAACATCCTCCCACTCTGACACCGACACACGGTCTGACATGCTAACAACACACGCCAGCACACGCGTGTGCACGGAGGAGGATAACTTCATCTAATAGGACTCAGAGAGAATCAGAGATAAATCTTGAAATGCTCAGAAAGCTTTGAGATGTTGGCCTTTGATTGATCTTCTCTCGTGCTTTTTTAGCAGAATGGAGGAGCAGTGAGGAATCACGGATCACAGCGTGCATCTTGAACGGAGCGTGTGGAGTTGTTTACAATCTGCTCATCAAGGCGAGGGCTAAATCTCTCTCATGCAGCTCACTTCTTTCCTCCACCTTCCTGCACAGAGCCCCAATCAATAGCCAGATTGCCGTTTGTGAATCTCTCTGTCATTCCTTTTTCTTCCAATCACTTTACTGTGTATACCCCTGATTCCATGTTTGAGCCATAAATCAGCACCTCTGCAGAGTGGGCGGAGCCTGAATGCATGTGTGTTGGCGTACTGTATGTGTGTGTGCAGAGAGAACGTGCACATGCATAAATAAAGAGAGAGCGAGCGAGCGAGCACGGTCGGGTGTTAGCACATATCAGCGTGCCTGTCTTCTCGTCGCGGGTGTCTGAATGTTTCATCTAATCATTAAACGCTGACAGGCTTCACAGAGTAGCGCCACTGATCCCCGTCAGAGGAATCCGGGCCCTGACTTCATTAGCCCTGTTAGCACTAAGCTGCTTTCCCCTCAAACACGCCTGGCTTCACCTGCACCGTGATAAACGCTGAGGAGCAGGAGAGATAGGCCGAGGGGAAGAGCGGTGAAACAACCGGAGAGCAGGGACAAAGGTGTTTCAGGAGAGAGGCAAAGGTGCAGGCAGGTACAGAGGGTGAGGGGGTGAGAGATGGGGGGGCACTGGGGGGGCACAGAGCGTGTGAACCTGGAGTTTTCAGAGGCATGGGGGAGGTGAAGCTCAAAGTGCTGTTTGAACTGAGAGGGATTTACAAATGCAAAAAACGGACAAAACAATCAATTAACTTGTGTTGCAATTAATCAATGACTGCAGCAGCACATTGACAGGCAGAGTGCTTAACTGAGCTTCCAGCATGAGGCTGCTATGTGCTGAAGAGTGAGCACTGACCTCTGTGCACACACATGCACACACACACACATACACACTCATCTTTGTTCTCAGCACATTTCTCCAGTACATTCATCTGATTTCCCTCCCACCAGGACCCCCCTCCCCTCTCAGCACTCACTCTCTCTCTCCTGCCAGCAGAGGTTTTTGGCCAGCTTAAGTACGCCCACAGGCCCCTGAGGGACAGCCCATGACGGATGGCACTGCGTGTGACTCCGATTCGATTCAGCCCATTTGATAAATTTATTGCTGGCATTTTGAAAATGAAATTAGAGGGACGTCTCCTGGAGACTGTTATTCCAGAACAGGTGCCATAAATACACTTCATTTGGCAGAGGAGAGGGAGGAGGAGTGTAAGGGGGTGGAGTGCTGTTGGATAAAGGATGTCATGGCGGGGGGGCAGATAGTGGGGGTGTTCCGCCGAAGCAGAGAACTAAAGAATAAGGTCACGTTATAATGAGGTCCTGTATTAATCACGGTATTGGTGAGGAACAACAGTAAAGGTTATTCAACCACAGCCCTGATCCTACCTGGACCCGAGGACTGTGTGCTTCCCTTCAGTCTGACACGTGTACCGCAGCAGTGTACTCTTTGAACAGATGTGAGACCCACATCTCTCATGTTGAATATTAACATAATTGAAACTGTAGGGAGTTGACATTGCCAGCACACACAACTGTCCTGCTTTCTCTATCTGTCATGCTCAGGCAACACACACACACACACACACACACACACACACACACACACACACAAACACACACACACACACAGACACACACACACACACACACACACACAGAGACACACAGACACAGACACAGACACACACACACACACACACACACACACACAGACACACACACACACACACACACACACAGACACACACAGTTTATGTGTACTATCTTTGCCTCAAGGCCTCATGGCTCTTCAGTAGCGATGGCTCTGTCATAGCTGCACAGCCGTCTATAACTCACAGTGTACGAGTGAACACGGTGGGCTATTTTTCTCCACGGCGCTCGGAGTGTGTGGGGCCCACAGACAGTGAATGTTTCTGTTGATGCCTCTGAGTAAACGGATTTGAATTGGACATATTGCACGGGCAAGAAAAGGAAGACATGCAAACACACAGAAGCAGACAGGGACACGGACGGACGCAGGCGAACAGAAGAGAGCATCCATTCAGTGTCAGGGTGTGTGTGGCCTTACTTATCTCCCCCTCATTCAGAATGAGTGAGTGTGTCTGAGCAGGGATGATGTACACCACGCCAGCCTCTGCTCCCCTTCAACATTCATCAGACAGCCAGGCTCGGCCCAGCCACATCACTTACCTTTATAGTCCCATCTGACAACACCGTACACCGCACAGTCATCACATATACAGGCCTGACAGCCGCGCCCGTGTGTGTGTGTGTGTGTGTGTGTGTGTGTGTGTGTCTGTGTCTGTGTGTGTGTGTATGTGTGTGTGTGTGCGTGTGTCTGTGTGTTTGTGTGTGTGTGTCTGTGTGTGTGTGTGTGTGTGTGTCTGTGTGTGTGTGTGTGTGTGTCTGTGTGTGTGTGTGGTGAGGGACGCTGAGCGGAACCTGTCACACAGACGCACTCGATCAGCGCCGCCTGCACTGTATCTACAAGCAGCCTCCGTAGATCTGAAGCTTTGTGAGGTGAAAGATGTCGCCATGTTCCAAAGACTCTCCTGCTGTTCAGGTTTTTCATATATACATGTTGAGACATGATATCAGATCCAGGTGACAATGGAAATATCTTCACCTGCGTCCCGTTCTGCTCCGGCGCGGCCTCGCAGAAAACAACACCTAAGTTCTTACGAGCCCGGCAGGGAATGAAAGAAAGTTCCAACAGAATCAGCGGGGAGTTCTCCGACTGATTGTCTGCTCCTGCCTGGCAATCACCGAGCGACACACCCTCTGCCATGACTGGATCTGCAGGATGAGGCTGCTCAGCGCACACACCTGCAGGCTGCCACTCACAACAACACCCCCCCCCCCGAGCTGTTCAGACAGTTTGACTGTGTGGCCCCATCATCTTACACAATCAAAACAGCCTACAGGTACGTCCCCCCTCCCACACCTCCTGTCTCTCCCTGAAGATTCTCTGTGCAAAACAATCACCTCCCCCACCTCCATTAACATACACATGAAAGTGTGGAGGAGTCTGAACACAACTGTGATTAGTCTTAACATGAGCCGTACACAGAGCCATGCATAAACAGCCAGTGTGGGCTGTCTGTCATGGCGGGTAGCGGGATAATTTAGTCGAGGTGTCAGTGGGTGTGAGTGATTGACTTTGTAATCAAACAGATTGTTCTGTAACAGAAACACTGGATGACTCAATTTCAAATCAGCATCAACAACGCCATGAAATGTTTTTCATCTCATTAGCAAACATTGAGAGCGCACGCAGACACACAGAGTGCAACACATCCACACGCCAGCCCTGTGAGAACGTATGTGGATCCACAGGTGAGTGATGGAGGGCTGTCTTACCTTTGTGTGATGACAGGGTGGTATCTGTAGATAAAAGAGAGGAGACACACAGAGCAGTGTGTTAGCAGCTGACAGGATGCTGGATACCACACACATAAAGAGCAGGAGATGACAGCCACGGCAGTGATTCGCTGGGAGGGAAACGAGCCACCCGAGAGGATAAACAGATAGGGAGGGGGCTGTAAACAACCAGGGGGGGTCTCTCATCTCAGACCTGCGAAGAATATCCACTTCACCAAACTTATGCACGCTTCATTTTGTCTGAATATGCAAACACACACAGGGACACACACAGTGGGGCTGATACACACAAACACACACAGGGACACACACAGTGGGGCTGATACACACAAACACACACAGGGACACACACAAACACACACAGGGACACACACAAACACACACAGGGACACACACAAACACACACAGGAACACACACAAACACACACAGGGACACACAGGGACACACACAAACACACACAGCAGCTTTTTCTCCTTCAACAAGGAAAGACCAGGTGAGGGGGTGGGGGGGGGGGGGGTGGGGGCATCTGAGCAAACACATTGAAGAGAGGCCTCAAGTAGAAAGATGAGAGTCTCCAGACCCCCAGAACCCCTTGATCCCTTACACAATTTACTGTGAGTGAGCCATCTAATAAGAGAAAATAATGCCTGTGAGGTGCAGCAAGACAGAGCAAATCACATCCTTTCACTAAGCATTTTAGGGTCTTACTGAGAGCCCACAAGAGACACTCCTGGCCCACAAGACGTGGATCAAAACACAGGCTGCTCGGAGAGAAGGATGTACCACAACATTACACAACAGAACATTTACAAAAATACAAAATCCTAGTGGAGGAGGCATGTGTGTGAAGGAGAAAAAACACAGTACATTTAGCTTATTGTTCTCATAAAATATTTACCAGGATGGTGTTTACAAGCTCCCAAGGTTTTATTCTTAGTTAATAGACTTGTCAAACTTGCATGGATGCTGTTTTTTTAAATAACTTTCTTCTTTGTACTTTTGTTGTTGAAGTCCTATAGAACATTTCTCCACTGGCCTCGAGCCCAAAAAGCCCAAATGGCCACAGACATGGGAGGGGAATAATTGAATCCGGGTGGATTTGTGGTGTGCTGGGCTGAGGAAGTGATAATCCAAAGCTCTGCCTAATTGCCAGAGTAAAGATGGCAGCCATTGTGGGGGTGGCGTCGGTGTTTATCAAGGCAGTGTGGCGTGGGATTGGACTGAGCATTAGGGCTTTACACACTTTTGTTTTGTGAGGTGTTACAGTGGATTTGAGCAAATATTGGCCCTCTGGTTATTACATGGTCTGATTGTCTGCTATGCGACTGTCCATAAGCTCTGCATGTCTACCCTAATCTGAGAGGAGGCTTCAAATAATTAGTGAGTGAAGCACTCTCACAGCCCGGCGCAGTCAGCCTTATCACTAAAAGAAAATCCTCGGTCCATTTCCTTCTCACCCCAAAGGCTTACAAACTCTCACCACGGTTAAAACCTTCGGGGTAGCTGCAGAGATGATAAAATATTAGCCGACATGTCACAATCACTGGCCCACATCCTCCTCTTTCTGTCATCTGTTTTGGAGAAGAAAGACCACAGTGGGTCCAAAGTCTTTGATCAGTTTTACCAATATTATGAAGCAGCATCTCCAGAAAAAGACAGACAGGAAGTGAGGAAAGGCGAGAGACATTGTGACTGATGTAACGAATGTATAAATTATGTATTAAGTTCATATTTCACCAAATTCCTGTTTCAAGCTTGTTCATATATTGTTGTTTTTCTTGTGTGTTTATGCTTGTTTCTGTATTTCTTTTTGGGAGCTTTTATTTTGATATCATATATTTTCGTTGTGTGACCTTTGACTCTGTGAGGTAACATCCTTTAATTTCGCGCTACTTTCCTCAGTCGTCTACTGACGCCATGAGGAGAGGTGAGTAGTGCGGATGGCTGGTGTTAAAATAATGAATTACAGCGCAGATGTTAAGTTTGGTTGCAGGGTTTTTTCATGGTAAAGGGGTCACACATGTTAGCTGCTGTTGCACATTCACTTTTAAGTTTGTTTGGTTATTCATTTTAGCAGTGCAGCATTTGTTCGTATTATGCTAAGCGTTAGCTTTTAAGCTAAGGGAGCATGGTAGCGGTTTTTCACAGAGCATGCTGTCCTTTTCTCTTGGCTTTAGAGGGGTGCGGATGTGAAATGCCGAGATGCTGTACTGATTTTTACATGTTTTATGCAGGTATGTAAGCTCCCTTTATGTTTCTTTCATGTTTGCTGTTCTAATTGTATATATATATATTACTTTTGCCGTTGGTGGGGTGGAGAGTGTTTTAATTTTATATTTTGTGTACAGTCGTCTACTGACGCCATGAGGAGAGAGAGGTGTGGATGTGAAAAGCTGAGATGCTGTACTGATTGTTATATGTTTTATGCAGAGAGAATAAACCCCTCCTGATCGGCAGAGATTGCTCTCGTCTCCTCCCTGGGTTTTTTTACACAACGCAGAGCCATGTGTCAGCTCAGACCGGTTACACTGACAAACCTGATTTCAACGCTGAAAATTCCAATTTATTTTCAATATCTGCGCAAGATAATGAACATTTACAAAGCCAATTTCAAAAAAGTTGGGACGCTGTGTAAAATGTTGATAAAAACAGATTTGATAGTTTGCAAATCATTTCCCTATTTTTCAGGGAAAACCTTGGATATTTCAGCAAAACGAAGCCAAACCACATTCTGCACCTGTAACAACAGCACGGCTCTGTGGCAGAAGAGTCCGGGCACCTGCAGTCCTGCCTCCTCACCCATTGGACACATTTGGCACAACAGGAAACAAAAAATACGACAAAGGAGCCCCTGATCTGTCGAGCAGCTAAAATCTTCTATCAGACAAGAACGGGAGAACATTTAGAGACTGGTCTCCTCAGCTCCCAAACATGGACAGAGTGCTGTTAGAAGAGGAGGTGATACATATATTTCATTTTCATTGTCTTTGCACTGTTTCAAACTGGCTTTGAATGATTTGCAGACCACTGAACATTGTACAAAGTGTCCCGTTTTTTGGAATTGGGCTTGTATTATTTAGTCTAAGCTGTTTAAAAAGAACTAATATTGTCTTTGTTTGTGAACATTTGGACTTTGGGTTTGATAACTGAGAACCTGCAGATGCTGTAAACTGTCATATCTGAATGTTCAAAACAGACCACACTTTCAATAAACACGTCATTCCGTGTTTGTGAATTTAACAACAATAAAACTATGACGTAACACCACTGCAAAACCTGCTGCATCTGTCAATGGTGCTGAAGATTAGAGAAATTATTCTGAAAGCCAAAACCACCAGTCTTACAAGCCTAAGCAACAGTGACAGGTAACTGCTGGGCTTCAGACAGGCATTTCATTTATTCTAGCACCTCTCATGATTCACATGCACTTAAAGGGGGATTTCTGCAACACATTAAGCAATCAAGTGAAAAAAAAACTGCTGCTGTGGGAACAGTTTGAGTTATTTTCTCTACTTTCACTTTGTCATAATTCCTGTAAATCACAGTACGGTGGATGCACATCTATGAGTAGATTAAGCTTTGTGGGAAAGAGCTCACGAAGGCTAAAGTAAAAAACAGACAACGCAGCTCAACTGTGATTTAATTGTGATATAACAAGGCCTAATTGCCCTACGCACAGTTACCTGCAATAAACAGCAGGGTGCTGCACAGTGTGTCACTCTCTCTCTGTGCACACCCATACTATATAATGGGTGGGGGAGAAATTGACAGAAAAAGAGTTAACAACAGATAGTAAACACACATCAGCTTGATGATAATAAATAATCAACAGGAAGCAAAGAACCTGTCGGGTCAGAGTGGAGACGCCGCGCTGATTGGTGTCAGCACATGTAAAGAACTCTGCTGTTTAGGGAGGTGAAGAAAACCTCCGTCATTGATTAGCACATTTCTTCCCAGCTATCAGCGGCTTATATGGATCTGGAGCCTAATTTGCAGTGAATGTGTGAGTGGCGTTTGGATGTGCCCGTGCACCCACAGCAGCTCCTGTGGGCTTCACTATTATGTAAAGTAGGCCATACGTCAATACAGGTCTCCCACTGCGAGGTATGTAAGCAGGCCTAATAAAGTTAAGACTGGCCAACAGCATGCCCGAGGACACTGAAAGATACATTTAGAAAATAAACACCTCCAAACTGTTCTGCTTCACCTTTCTGAAGGGCAGCCTCTCGCTGCCAGAGAGGCTGAGGGACGAGGGGTGGAGGAGGAGGAGACAGCGACGGAGAGAAGGACTGACACTAAGACACTTTATCTTCTACAGTAGGTAAACATGTAGGCTCCCAGCACCTCACTGTCAGGTCATATGTTTCTGAGGAAAACAAGTCAGGAGGCAGCTAATCAGGCTGGTTACAGAATAATTGTGCTGACGTTTATACAACCTTGATTCTAAATAACTTTGGACACTGTGAAAAATGAAAATAAAAAAAGAAGGCAATCATTTGCAAATGAGAAAAGTAGGAGGATACGAGGAGGTTGGAGGATGGACGGGTCAAACACAGCACTTTGATTTCCTTTGGAAGGAAGTCGTTATTTGAACCAAACCTGATCTTTTCCTGAACTGGGTGAATCATCAGGTTCTATTTTCAAAGTCTGACTATAGATGAACAGTGTGAGCTAATCAGACAGGTAACTTGCTTGAGACCCTGTTTTTTAATATATTTGTTCACTGGTGAAAATGTATCATAATTCAGGCTACTGCAGGAGACACCAGTTAAATTGGCTCCACCATTGTTTTCCTGCCACTTCGGCCTGGATCAGCACTGGAAACACTGGAGGCTGCCGTGGTAACCGCCGGCCAATCACAGGAACCATCACAGCTTTTACATCATCATCATTTCATCTGACTGAACAGCAACAGAATCTGGCTTTGTCTTCTGCTCTTCTTAGAGAAAAAATAAAAGAAACATTCTGTCTCAAGCAGAAGTTGCATTTTTATACTCTAATGCTCTCGAATGACAAATAACACAAAAGTTGCCAAACTGTGCAAAAAGTGCTGCTGCGTTGTAAAAGTTGACACTTTGTAGCACAGATGATTGTCAGCGCCAGTTTGTCGTCAGCACTTTTTTGCACAGTTTGGCATATTTTGTGCCATCTGTCACACGAGAGCATCACAATGTACAGTAGAGCATTATATGCAAGGCAAGCTTCAACTTGATTGAGAATGTTTTGTCTGTTTTGTAACCAATGAGTTTGTTCATTCTGCCCTCACTGCCTGTCTACAGGAGGGTTAGCTCAGGACTAGACGAAGCCATGAACAGTGAGATTGAACTGGAGTTAACGGTGACCCACGACGTGAAGACAGCCGGTGATTTGTGATGTGTCTGAGGGGTGGGTTACATTGTTAAAACTGTAAGGCCTCTCACATTCTCTGTTTGGGAATCAAGGGAAAAGCGAGTTCATTTTCTGATTGCTGATTTGCATTTCTAAAGCTTTTACGGTCGGAGGTCCTCGGATGCTCTCGGGTCATTAAACTGAGCACATGAAAGATAATGTGAACACAGAAGAAAAAGTTATAGAATTAGCATTAGAAATCTAAAACCACAGCTTTGGAGGCATTATACGTTCAAACTAACCCACAGCAGTCGATGACATCCCATAATGCACTGCAGCTGATCCAGGCCCACAGGTGAGGCTGCAGGTGCGTGCTGGCTCTCTGGTAATGTGAATGTATGCTGAGTGCGTGTGGGTGTTAAGGAATCAGCCCCTGATCCTGAACATACACTCTACAAAGCAGACTGATTGAATTAGACTGCTATTGGAAACCTGTCTTCTATTGACCTCTTAAAGTTGTGGCCTTCCAGCAGTCCGCTCGGGGAATAGTTTTAATTACAGCCAGAAATTGGGTTCGATTTTATCCCCATCATGAAGTGAGGAATCTTTACAGCTAATCATCGCTTTATCAAGACAAATGAAAAGCAGATCATCGCTGGAAGGAGCTGCACAAGCGCATGAAAGAACATGTACTACATATACTGAGAGTATTACTGCATGTGTGCAGGCACATGGACGGAGGAGTATTCATACATGACACAGGAGCTGTGTGAGGAGCAGACTGCAGTGGAAACAAACGTGGCTGTCTTCAGATGATTAACCACTATTGATGTATCATCTCTATAATGCAATTAGGATGAATTCCAGCACCGGAGCTGTTTGTCTCTTAATCACACTCACTGGTGGACAGCCCATCATTTCAAGTTATGAACTGAAGAAGCTCCCATGTGATGGATGGTAAGACCAGCCAGTTGTGACCATTGACCTGGATGTAAATGACTCGAGGAGGACTAACTGGTCGAACAGCTCCTCTCAGATGAGCTACATGAATCATTAGAAATCATATATGATAAAGACAGAATTCACGTGTTTGGGCTCCAACACCTGAACTGAACACTGTTACTCTACCTGTTACAACAGGAAGATGTTACCTGTTACAACAGGAAGATGTTCCCTGTAGCAGGAAGCTCCACGACTGAGACTGAAAACTAAGCTCCAAACCAAATCATCTCATCACTGCCTTTAATAATTACACATTTAAATTCATGGAGGAAAAACTTTTGAAAGATTTAAAAGTTTAGACCAGATGAGAAAAATCCAGCTTCGACATATATTCAAAGTGTAAAGCACAGTTTGCAGTTTGCTGCCGAGGTGCTACACAGACTCATGTGAACAGACTGTGTGTTTTTCCTTATGTAAAACACTTACATACTGTGATTCATTAGACCAGTGCTTTAAAAGCACGTGCCTGTGCTTCTTCCACAGAAGGAAAGAAGAAGACAGAACACAATGCTAGGTTTTAATTAGCTGAGTGTGGCGCATGCTCATCTGCTCCGTACTGCACAGGGAGCGTGGGGAGTGCTGGCTTCTTGCTCATTATGTACTAATGAGTTGTCTATTAATGAAAATGGAAAGCATTTATTTTGTGAGCACAAAGGGTTCAGCTGGATTAATTACTGCACTACAGCAACAAAATGAAAACAGAAAGTGCAGCATCACTCTTGTGTGGCACATTACCCATTAACCAACTGTTATCAGGGCCCGGCGAATGGCGCTGCGCGGCACACAGCAGGAACAGAAACTGTTGGGAGAGGCCATTAAAACTTCATGTGAACGGCACTTTGGAAGCCTGTATACTTTCTGTGATGCACACATGCTTCACATTACAGCACACCTGCCAGTCCACTCCAGACTGACAGTCTGTGTCACGCTCTGCCTCATTTCTGTGTGAATAGTACATATGTGCATGAAGGTGCGGTATCTGCGCGTATGGACGGTCAAACAAAGGACTTTCGTTTGAATCCTTTTGTTGACGGAAGCTGTTCTTCTAATCCAAACCATGATTGATCCTAAACCTGACCAAGCCATAACCACACACTGTGTATGTGTTATTGTTAACATGAGTGCAGAATGAAAACTTTTTCTTTTCCTGCCGAAGTGAGGCGGTGGACCTATTACACACTTTGGCATGACTCATTTGAAGATAAACACTTGACTGAGATTATAATGAAGCCATTTTACCACTGGCCCTGAATTTCACAAAAGCTTTTCTTTGTTGAAAAGAAAGTGAGTGCACTGAAACCACATCACTGTGTGCTCATGTGTTGGCATCTGTACTGTGTGTTCACAGGATCAAAAAAAAAGTCTCATGTCTAATCTAAAAAATCTAATGTATAAATTATAAATAAATGAAAAAATATTCATTGCTGTCAACACAAACTGTTTTTACAGGCAAAGATGGAGATGTTAAAAACCATGGAGGCGAAGTGAGAGAGAGCAGCGGGGGGGGGGGGAGCAGAACCACGCAGCTTCCTGAATTAATACCGCAGCAACAGTGGCCTCCCTGTGATGATAATATGGTTTATTGTGCTGCATTTCTTTTCAAATGGTGATCAGAATCATTCTAATAGTCCGTTAATAGCTTGATCCCCTCTGGGCTCTCCTTGGAGGGGTCAGGGGTACTGGGGAGCGCGGGGCTCTCAGCAGATGGTTCTTGATCAGATATTAGAGTCTGGGCAGCGAGGTCGTCTGGCCATGAGGATTCTGCCCCGCCTGGGGGAGAACAACCTCGTCTGAACCCCCGGCTCCAGCTCGGCTCCAGCTCGGCTCCAGCTCGGCTTCCAGCGCCAGACACACAGCTCTGTGTCCCAGCCAGACTGCAGGGACACTGGAGCAGCGACAGACTGCTGTCCTTAAGCCTTGTGACAATCTGGGCACAGCAAACTGAGAAACATGCTTTCTGCTGTAGTTCATTCTCCTCAGGAATTTATTTCACCCTATTTGGGCTGTACATGATTCGATTACAAATGCTTATGTAATTACTACCGCTGTCTGTTCTCTCATGTAAAAATAATCACACTGATAACCAAAATCCTACTTAGCTGGATTTGAAGAAGAGCTATCTTTTCATTTCCATCACACACACTACTCCCATTGTAGCGATGTCTGGAGGAGAGATTCATCATTAAATAACAGGAATGTATTTTAAAGAATCTGAGATTTGAAGCATCAATTGTGTTGTATTAAACGATGGGAGACAGACTAAAAGGAGGATGAAATCTTTGTTATTAAAATTGAATATTAGGCTGAGGATGCCAGTGTGTGAATGCCTTTTGTAGAAAATAAGATAAATCCTACTTAGACAACTCTGAATCATCTATTTGCATTCCTATTTTCCATGGTCTGCCTCATCTTTCTGTCCTCCCCCCACCCCATCGTCAAAGCCACAGAGAAAGCAGGGTGAATAAACACGACAATCCGAGCTTTATTTATCCTTTCCCCTGCGACAGTGGCAGTCTAAAATGGCAGGGCTTGGGATATGACCTTCAGTTAGAGTGGTTCTCCATCAGTCATCACTGCCACCCACAGATCACACAGTGGATGAGGATGAGGAGTAGTGCCACCCTCCATCCTCCCCCCCATCTTCTCTCCCTTTTTAACCTCCCCCACAGCTGTCGACAGGAGAGTTCCCTTTCTTTTTTTTTTTCACTTTCCTGTCCCCCATTTTTATTTTCTTCCTCTCCTTACTCTACCCTTGACCTATCTTTATTTGGCACCTATTTTCTTTATGCCTTCCTCTTCATCACCTCTTCCCATTGTTTCCGCTCAGAGAGGTACAGTCTTGACAGGTAGCTCTTAGACTATCTGGCATAAG
The DNA here is from genome assembly GCA_037975185.1 of Centropyge bicolor. Classification (NCBI taxonomy): domain Eukaryota; kingdom Metazoa; phylum Chordata; class Actinopteri; family Pomacanthidae; genus Centropyge; species Centropyge bicolor. The sequence goes on along the minus strand of JBBMOC010000166.1, from coordinate 387,776 downwards.
TGCTGGATTCTCAAGAGCAAAAATAATGGATACGTGTTTTGCATATAATACACTTCAATGGAAACAGTATATCTTGGAGTGAGAAAATACAAGAGGACACAGGGGGAGGGGGCAGTGGATGATTACCAGAATAAAAGGAAGCCCTTTATACAAGCAGTCACGGTGGCGTCCTCACTTGTTTGCCAGTCAACCCATTTTGTCAGGGCCACTAACCTCATGTCTGATAATGTTACACTACAAAATACCAACTAATTTTCCATGATTTGTGTTGTTGGATCCTCTTTATCTCAGTGAATCATCCGTGATGAGCAGCTAAGCTTTGGCTCGTCTGATTACAGTATTCAATAAGATATAATAGTTCAGAGTGCCCACTAAACATAATGTAGGTATAAAACCCACATGCTAATATTCTTGAAGCGACTCAACAGTCCAAAGCCTCATCCGGTCCGCAGCTCTCATAAATCTAACAGCTGTCTTCCATCAAGGATATTGTTTGTGTGGAAAAGCAGGGATGAAGAGTGTCCACTCTACTTAATAACAGATATTTCGCAGGTGACACTCTCTTAAAATACTGCTTAATATCCTGAAGGAAATAAAATATTGGCATGGGTTTCATAATCTGCACACACACACACACACACACACACACACACACACACACACACACACACACACACACACACACACACACACACACACACACACAGAAACTGACAGAAAGGCTCAACATCAAAACAGAGACAGAGGAAACAACAAATGTTTTCATTTATTTTTGTTATTGTACCAAATGACGGCAGCCCACAGAACATTAGCTTTCTTCTTTTTATAAGTTTGCTGTTAAAATTATGATCAGAGGAGAAATGGGTCTTTTAAACGTTTTTTTTTTAAATCTCACTCTTATTTCCTCTTTTCTTATTCTCTTTTCTTGTGTTTTTTTAACAGGAATACTGGGACAGCGTTTTAGTTTAGATGAAAGGTAGAATTGGATGCTTCTACAACAAAGTTACAACCTCAAGTGTAAAAAGTAAATAAAATCAGAAGGCACAACAAACAAACAACAGTTTTAGAAAGTGTTCCCAAGCCCATGTAGTAATATCCTTTATACAATCATAAGATATGATAAACATTTATTCATCCCACAGTGGGGAAATTCACAACACTACTCATGTATCACTCTGTAAATTTGCTGCCATTAATTTCAGAATAAGATATTTACAAAAATCAATGAAGTAGATTTAGTGTTTCTGTACTTCTTGTAATTGAGTATATGTTAAATAGGATGAGCAAAGTGATCACTTCCTGTTTTATTCACCAGGTTGTAGTTAGTCATACACATGCTAAAGGGATGGTCTCAAGCAAAGACATCTGAACTATCTGAAGGTTTAACAGCTGGAGTTATTATTATTTCAGCATCTTGTAATCAACATTTCTGGAGTTCACATTACAATAAATTATATCACAAAATAATACCCAATGCAACAATCTCTGTCTGAAGCATATGTTCTGCAAGATAGCGTTCAGAAAACATTTTGGTGAGTTGTTGCATTTTTTAATAATTGTTTATTGCTTCCTATTTTATGTACAGACACACACACACACACAAATATTCATAACAAATGTTCTTATTTTCACCCTCACTGCACTTCTCTATAAAACCTTAATAATAAAGACGAGGCGCATGAGGCAAATGATTACACAGGCCTCGGGCTACACTGCATCTTCAACCTATTCATTCAGTCGGAGCACACGGTGTTTAGCTGTAGGACGCCATGAGCTTATCCTCTATGTGGAACATTCTGGAATTAAATATCACGCTAATGCTAAACATAAATAGTGCCCCATTCTTGTTATTGTTAACATGACAAAGAGCTAAATACACGACATGTGAGTGAGGTGTAAAGGTCAATGCTTTTAGTCTGAGTGCAAAAATTAAAAAGAACTTATGTAAACATTTGTAGAAACAGTAATTGTGGACGCATATTAAAAAAAAAAATGTAAATGCACTGAAGCAAAATGGACACTAATGACTAATTAAGAGCAGAATACATAATTGCATCATGAAGGTACACGGACTTCCTGAATCTGGACTCGGTATGCAAGGCTCTGTCGGTTCATTCATTAGACTGGATCACATGGAAGTGGCAGTACAGCATTGTGCTCTTCTGCTTTAGCCGCTCTCATTCTCTCTGTAGCAATTAAGCTTTGGCCCTTGCATAAAATGCTAACTGCATACAGAAACCTGTAACTCTCTGTGCGAAGCAGCTCGTCCTTACACTCAAGGTCCTTCCACTGTAAAGGCAACAATTCATTGATATATTTATTTAATTTGTCTTCTGGTGTGTTCGAGGATGCAGCGGCTGAAGCCAGCCTCCTGAAATGTGCACCGGACAAACACACACCTACATGTGTGTGACAGGATTAAGTCCTGCCTCCTGGGGAACATGTAATTCACCAGCCAATGGGTGTGATATACATGGAATTAAGTAAAGTGGCAAAGTCAAAGCAGACCTGTTTCTGATTTATTAAAAATGAATGAGAAGCACCTGTATTGTTAAAGTCTGGTGAGTCAAGGTGAAATGACGCACTCTGGAGACAGTGCTTCTCATGAATGCACAGCCTTCTACATGAAGCTCCCACCCCTCACAGGGATGACCACCACTCATAATTCCTCAGCCTGTGGGCGCCAGCGGATTGTCTGTCAGTCAAAGTCCAGCCAGACACTTCCACAATCCGTTGTCTACCAAAACATGACACATACAAAGCGCAGTTAATACTTTTAGCCAGCATTGTGACAGAGGTTCTATAAAGCACCTTTAGATGCACTGTAGCAGAACATGAAAAAAAGAGCCACACAATAGCCTCAGGGCCGGCGAAAGAGCCACAGTGGCTGCTACCTGAATGTCTAATTCAGAAGCGAGGACAGTTCCCTGGGCTGGTGGAGGATGAAGAGGCTGAAGGGAGAAACTATCCTATCATGTAATGCAAAGTATCATGGGAGTAAAGAAAAAAAATACTCTTGTTTAAATTTCATTTTTTTTCTCATATATTGTCATGTATGAAAGTACCCTAAATGATCACTGTAACTACTTGATTACTAAAGGCAAATTATTTGTACAGCATTTGTATAGGAATGATTCTGTCCCAAGCTTTTTGATGGCTATAACCACTGTAATAATCACTTTGAATGACTAGTATTTCAGGTGCTGACTAGCGAGAGTAGCAACGTTAAATCGACAAGTCTACTAATCATGCATATCCCAAAGATCTAATCTGAGCACTGCCACCTGTTGGCTGTTACAGGAACTGATCTATAGCTCAGCGTAGGATGAAACATGACACACCCAATGGAACATGGGATGAAAGTCAAATATTATTAGGTAATGTTCTGCATTTATTTATAGCTAAATGTGTGTGATATGGAGCACAAGCAGGAAGGTTTGAAGTGAAAACGTCTCTCTTTACTGCACCCTACAGTAATCTGTCCACCTCAGCCAGCCGACCACTGCAAAGCTGCTCTCCTTCATGACAGCTGGGATCCACACTACGAGCACTTTGCTGGACATGTGAGTCAAAGTCAGACTGGCAGCTCACATCAACTAACGCTAATTATCATTAATTCTGTGAGTAATCTGATGACATGCCAGTATTAAACTGGACACTTCTCTGGTTTGTGTCTGGAAGTCCATGTGTGTTGGTGTGTTTGGAAAAATGATCTTTGGGTGAGCACAGAGTGATCGGTTGATCTAATCATGTCACTTCCAGGGGTGGGACTGGCCCAGTTTATCATTCATATGACATTAATAATTTAGTGTTAGGAATTGAAAGGGTTTGAACTGGGGCCTTCAGTATTTGGATCAAGCAGCTTGGGAGATATAAGATTCCAAAATGCATTTTATTGGAAAGTGCCAGATCCATATTTTATTAACACTGTATATCTTCTACTGCTACATATATCTGTATTGTTCCTGTGTAGGCTGAGTATTTCTGGCACAAACATTTCTTTTGGGATGAATGTAGTTCCAGCTTATCTCATTTTCAGGTTGTAGCTTGAGTGCGCTCGGGGCAGCTGTGTCATTACAGGTAAATGTTCTGAGTGCTGAGTATTGGCAGGACTCAGATGGGAATCAGGGACATCCTATTCCCAAAGTAATCATGCACATAGTTCGCACTGCAAATGGCTTTACTATTTCACAAAACATACAAAAAAGTAATTACTGAGCTTTTCTTCATGTGGTACCTGTAGCATCATTTTAGTTTTTTTTTTTTTTTTGATGCACGTCAGATCTGACAGAAGCTCCAGGAGCCTCTGAAACACCCTCATGTGGAAAAATAAATGGGGCTTTAGACCTGGACACACCTGAGGCCCGTCATCTTATCGCTGAAGCCTTAAATTGTCCAGCATGTGGAAAGAATGGTTAGTCAGTCAGAAAGGAAGAAAGCAAGGCAGACAACAGCTCGACAAGAACAGATCAAGTGAATGAGTTCTGCTGGAGCTGATGCAACGTTTGTGATCTTGGAAAACTGGAGGACCTCCTGGCGTTTTCTGGCTCCGACAATCAAATGTTTTTTCTCTCCTATTCTCTCTATCCCTCCTCGCTCAGGTACAAAACCAGTGTGCAAGGTTGAAGAGGGTAAAAGTGTCCGAGCACAGCTGTTGTAAGCTGCCTGTCTGCTCTCTCTGCTGTCCTCTGCAGGGAGAACTGGAGCACTCCCATGGTGACAAGGAATGAGGGAGAGGGATTAGACTGCGATGGCGAATGGCGATAAAACACTTTGAGGACAACAAAAAGACAGGAAGTTAAGACAACCAAGACATATTTGCCCAGTGGAATGAAAAGTAAGATAAATACAGAGCTGAAGATGAAGGGAGTGAAGTGGGGGCAATGTAGTGATGCAGGGCCAGCCGAGGGATCAGCACACTCTGTCACACTGTCACAGCCAACAGGCCCCACTGTCAGTCACACACACACACACACGCACACACACACACACACACACGCACACACACACACACACACACACAGACACACACACACACACACACACACTCACACTCACACAAACACACACACACTCACACTCAAACACACTCACCACACACACACAGAGTCATGTTTCCATCGCTTCAGAGGACATTACATTGACTTACATGCATTTCCTGGAGACCTGCCCTGACCTGAACCACCGTTTGCCTAAACCATGACCTTAACCGAACTTTAACCTCAACCCAAGTCTTCACCCCAAATTTGGATGATCTGCATTATAGGGACTTGTGTTTTGGCTTCATAAGGAACCCGAGTCCACCACAATGTCACACACACACACACACACAAACAGACACAAACACTTACTGATGTCACTTTTGGAGAATTTACATACACTTACATTTATTTTCTGGAGACTTGCTCTAACCCTAATGACTGCCTGCCGAAGCCCATCCTTGACCACTGACATGGCTGTTGTCCCCGACTGCACAAGCTGTCCCCAATTAACTGGTCTCAAGTCTGGTATGTGTCCCCAAAAAGCAGCATAAGTCAGACCACCCACAGAGAGGCACACACACACACACACACACATACACACACACACACACACTCCATAAGGAAAAGTAAAAACTCACAAAAACACACATGCAGACACAGACACACAAATATTTTTGCAAACAAAAAAGCACACACAGATTGAAGTGTGTACAAACTCAAAGTGCAAAAATAATCAGCTAACACATACAATGCTCGGATCCAGTGTGAAGAAAAGTAATATATTGACGGCCTTCAGGGTTTTTAGATTTCTCTTTTCAAAAGAGCGAGAGTGCTGTACATGAAAGGATAACACATCTTTTCTGAATCGAAGTAAACAGGTAAAATGAAATAGAAAATATATTTATATATAATGTACTGTATATTTACTGTGCCGGTATCATCAGTGAGAGCTCTTTTCATTTTTCAGGTACTGAAGCAAACAGAACGAGGAACAGCGTAGGAGAGAGGTGGGAACGTGAACTGCGTCTTTCAGAATGACCTTGGACCGTCTCGGAGAAGTCACACAGTCGTTATTATTTCACTTTGTTCCCTGCTCCTTTTCACAGATTCACATTGAGCTTTAGTCATGCATTTGATAATACAAGCTGATTTGAGTGTGTACCTGTGCATGCCTGTTTGTCTGTACATATAAACACTGGCACGAAGACACACTGAGGTGCTGAACTCATGTGCATGTGTGTGTTAGTATTTCAGTGTGATGCAGTCTGTGGTTCTTGAAGGTGGCCACAGGAAGAGAATAATACAATGGCCATGTTAGATGTTTCAATAGATTCAATGGTGGACATAAACAGTGTAAAGACATTCGCTGATTTCAGCATTTGAGAATTATAAATTACATCAACTAATACAATTAAAGCTACTTACAAAAAATAAATGATATTTGATGCAGTCATGGTCAGGAAAAGTCATTTCTTCAGACGTAAAGTAAATAAGCTGCAGAGAAATAACCACAAACCTATTTTAAAGACCATCGGTAGTTTAGGTTTTTATTCCACTGAATATAATTTCTGTTGACAAACAACAGTGACACCTGCACACTTCATAAAATAATATGCACTGCACAAATGCCAAAACACACTTGAAAAATCTGCCCCCATGGAGTCTTCTGGAAACTCATTTTATTCACAGCATTAAAGCCGTTATCACATGCACATATTAAACCATGCCAGCTTGTCCAGAAGTACGGAGGCAAAGCTTTTAAGCAAATGGCAGTTGTGTAAACTAAAATGGAAATGTTGAAAGTCAATTCAATAATAGCTGAAAGCCATTACAACATTGTCATTAACAAGGTTGCTGGAAATGCAATTAGCCCCCTCACACTGCTCACTGCAACAAGCAGGGAGATGCTTCAATATATAAAAAAAAGACCACAGAAAAATCACAGAGGGGGCTGAAAGAGCGACACAGTCCCTGAAAATACAAAAAGACGAGATAATGGAGAGACAGGAGAAATTTTAAGGCAAATACAGTGAGTCCAAATCGACCACTGCGATGTGACAGAGGAGAGAGCAAACGACAATAGCCACCAGTTGTCTCAGTATTGAACTAGTTATTTTCCTCGGGTGTGGCACTAAAGCTAAATCCCCTGGCCCCCAAACCTGAACACAGAGGCACAACAAACTCTTTGATTAGCCTCAAACATCGTCCAGCTCCTGAGCTGCAACAATCAATTGTGAACACACGGGGCTATTTGAACAAAACAAAAAAAGGCAGCTAAGGACTTACTGCTGCAATTAAAGTATGAGAAGGAATATCGAGGAAGACAGACGCAGACAGGCAGGGCTACTAACGTGGTTTGACTTTCACAGTCAGTCACTGTTTCCCATGCAGGCTTCAGATGCAGTGAGACAGCATTTGTTGAGATGTTAGTGAAGGAGGACGAGGTCGTGGCTAAATGAATGATAGACATCACTGTCACACAGCAGACTTCCAGCAGCTCTCCTTGGAGATAAGAAGCAGCTGTCTGTCCCCAGTACACCGCTGCCAAGGTCACTGCTCGGCTTATTATGGAAAAGCCACCGCTCCTCAAAGCTCATTTCTGAATCTCAAAACTCTGCTGTAATGTAATAAATAAAGACTTTCTTTCTGATGACTGGTGAACCCAGAAAATCTTACTGGGCTACTGCACAGAAATATGACATGGCTGTTTGCTTCAGACATTACATCAGCAATAACAAGGCAGATCTCATGGGCACAGTTTTCATTCGTTTACATAATGTAGCACCATTTACACAGTATTTCTACTTCAATTCATGAAGAGAATTCAGTATGTACACAGCTTTTTGACAGACTGACAGAATTCGACTGAAATGGCACCAGTTCATCAGGAGCATTTATAGCCTATAGTATTTGGTGGTGTGTTGTTATTGTATGAGGGGGGTGGGGGGGTCGGTAGTTGGCTGCCATTGATATCCCAGCGCAGCACTAAGGCAGCAGACGGGAGGGTAATGAGGAGGCAAATATGATTAAAACCATCTCCTCGGGCTGCCTTGGACCTGCCATTAAAGCAGCGGACACTCCTCATGCCTAATCCATCACACTGCTTAGCTCCCACTGAGAGCGAGGGGAGAGACGGCTGTTTGTTACAACACCCTCAAACCTCCAATCTCCCCTCTCTAAAACATAACTAACGCTCCAGGAGGCTCACTCTTTATTAAAGATCTGCCACTGAAGCCCCGGGGCGGGGGTTTGCTGGTACAGGTTGGCGACACCATGGGTACAAATGTAGGTGGGGAGTAAAAGCCTGTCTCAAACGACATGCGAGGCCAAGCCTGCCCGCTATAGATCCAACTATTACCAAGCACAAACCACAACATAACCACAAGGTAAAACACTACATTCAAGACAGGAGTCTGTAAGAAAGAGAGGCCTCTGTAACACACAGCAGTTGGTACCTTCATACTGAGAAAAAAAATCATAGCTCAAAATCTGTTGGGGAGATATAGCAAGAAACATTTAGCCAACGCTAAAGATTCTGTGCCAAGACACCAAAGTGTGCCAGAAATAATACATTACACAGAAAATTAGCATAAGATAACAAAGCGAGATCATCTCATCAGCTCCCCCACTGAGTGCATCTACTGGCAGATAACAACACGGGCTTCAGCACAGCCTGCTGCATCACTCCCATTGATTCCCCCGGTTTTCAACCACAAACATTTAAACAAAGCTGACGCAGTGAAAGAGACGTGTATTAATGTCTAATGTTGATCTATTTTCTCTGGGAAACGTACAATAGATTATTTTGGTTTTTGGGGATAATGCTGATGTGGATGTTCAGTATCTGTGACTAACAGCCCATTTGAATGCATCTTGGACTCCAGAAACTCCTGCAGGCAGATACTGCAACACCTCCCTCTGACCCCCCAAAGACACAGGCATCATGGAGAATCCACAGGCTCCTCACTGTTCAGCACAACATGCAGGATAATTATTAGCAGGAAGCCTGTGGAGAGATAAAGCATCTCGTGCCCCAGGCCCTTTAAATGAGCCCCGCGGACCAGCTGAAAGATGCTGATGCCTCTCTTTGTTGAGGAAACCAGAGGCAGCTCCATTAAACAAATGGGGACTCCAGGTTTGCACAATTTGAGCGGAGCACTAGGTGCTGGAGTGCTGCATGAATGACTGCAAATGGAAGTAGTCATAACTGATAATGCCAGGCCTGGGTGAATGGCCAAAGCCTAAAGAAGGAGGATGTATATGATCCAAGGTTAAACAGATCAACTGTCTCTCAGCGCCACGAAGAGCCACATTAACAATGTCTTTATAGGACGGAGCACGCTGATGGTTTGTTAGTCCCTGCTGCATGTGGATTCACAGAATGACAGCTGATAAATACTGTAATACTGTAAATGGTTGGAATACAAGAGCAGCATATCTTTATGTTTGTCTGCGTCTTGCTGAGAAACATCCTGCTGTGCAAACATTCAGGGTCAACAACCTAATACAAACGCTTGTGAAAGACAGAAGTACTGCAGAAAAATATCATGAGAGTAAAAGACTCGTGGTTAATGATGACCATTTTATTTTACTACAAGCTTGACTGCAAAAAACTGGGATGCTGTGTAAACCATAAATAAAACCTAATGTAACCATTTGCTAATCCTTTCTGACATATATGAAATTGAATCACCTTGAATTTGAAGGTAACAACATATTTCATAAGACTGATCCAAATACACCTGTTTGGATCCTTCCACAGGTAAACAGGTTCATCAACAGGTGACAGTATCATGACTGGGTAAGAAAGGTTCATCCTGGAAAGACTCAAGGATGGAGAGAGGTTCAACACTCTGTCACACACATGACTGTATGGAGGATATTACTGCATGGGCTCAAGAACACTGGTGTTAATGTTCGTGTTCTGCTTGGAAACAGGGTCGTACTACTGATTAAAGGTCGCAATATTTTCATTCTTAGTATTTAAATGTGCTACTGTTGTCCTACATGCAATACACAGTCAGTGCAGTTTTGACAAGTGGAGCATTGTCCTGTTTTTTTGGGTTGTTTTTTTTCAGTTTATGACAGACCTGCCTGTGTCTGTGAAGCATGGAAACACACTGTTTGACTTGTTGGTGTATCCTAACAAAACAAATACAAACCTTCCTTGTGCTAAAAATGGTGGACAAGTGACAGTCGTGTGTGCTCACATCACTCTGGAACCAGATTTGTTGTCTCTGCCTCGCTTATTCACATGACCTCATCCTTTTGCCAAAATTCAGTTTCTTGATTAAAACCACTGATTTCCTCCCTATCACTGACCATATATGTGACACAACACTTTGTTTCATTTGTTAAACTTGACACCAGAAAAATTCCAAACTGTGGAGGCAGATAAGAAGCAGCTGTCTGTCCCCATCACAGAGCAGAACAATAGCTCTGTTCCAAGAGAATCTCCAGTTAACTGAGTATGATGCTGCTCAGTGGGACCCAAAGACAACACATTAGATCAGTAAACACAACAGTATGGATGTGCTATGTTCACTGACAAAACTCAATGAGTCCCAGAAATGAAAATCTAAGACTGAAGCCATGGTGAGTGTAGAAGGACGTAAACCCCGCCCACAAAGAATATGAGGGATGAGAACCATCAGCATCACTGCTCTACAACCATCTGGCTCATGAAAAGGCCTCAGCAGCACACGTCAATACTCCGTTCACTTGAAGCAGACAAGGGACTGTCACAAAGTCATTATGACAGCCATTACCATACCATTACCATCCACACCACCACCACCAGCACCACCAGCAGCTCTACTGCTGAGGTAGAGTCCCACTCCCACAATGAAGTTCATAACACCTCACAACCTTTAATACAGACAGATCAGTCCCAGGCCACTGTTAAACCTGACTTTACTACGCATTAAACTCTGGGTATTATGTCTTTTAACAGAAAGGTTGTAAGACATCGAAATGCATTTGGATTGGATGAGGCAAAACACTGGCATCTGAAGTGGTTTCGCAACTGTACAATCTGATAATACATTAATAATACAATACTCAATTAATACATTTGAATTTGAAATGAATCTCACTGTTCCTTCCACAAACCCAAACACATTTCAATGCACAGTTATAGATACATTCACAATATTTTAATATCTACATACTGGTAAGTTCCACTGGTTCCTCACAAAGATTTAAGTCATTCTCCATCAGCTGACAGCAGAAGATGCCAAGACCAGTCGTCCCATTAACATCTCTTGTCTTCATGGACATTAAACAATTAAAGAAGATGGTGAAGCTTTGTTTATGTAGTCATGGTAACTTTGATTTTTTTTTTCTTTACACAATGTACTGGAAAGTTCTCTGATCCAAGTTTGGATGTCATGTGTCTTGTTTCATGTCTGATGGGGGGGGGGGACTTGAGGGACATAAGAAGATGAAGGATTGTTTTATTACTGCTGGAACCAGAAACATATGTTTGATCTGGTCCTGAATCTGATCCTTCCTTCATGTCAGGGCTTCATAATTCAATTTTTACATCCTAATGATGACAAGCCAAGTACGTCACCTTCGTCAGAGTGGATCTGATGCCAACACTGGGCCAAGTTTCCCAGTGAAAGTATTTAGTGGGTTGAGCATGTGTGTTGCATTAGGGCTCTCCCAGGGCAAGTCAGTTTAGCTGGGACATAGAGAGAGATGAGAGCCAGATTAGTACAAGACCTTAATGTTTTATGACACCCAAGGATGCTTTCATCTCCTCTGCGCTGACTCACAAAATATCAACCCTCACACATGGAAGCATATGTGCTCATACAAACAGGCACACACACACACGCATACACTTCAGCCGCCAGTTACAATTTAATCATTTCAGTCAAGCATCGCATTGCTTGTCCAACCAAGCATATCTCTCCATCTCTTTTTCTATTTCTTTTCTTCACTTGGAAGAAATTTCAATTTCATGTGTGTGCTCACCACTCCTCTGTCTACGCTGGGGCAGTGCTGTCTGTACTTCCTGATTCTGTTTCCATAGTGACAGCGACAGAACATTTCCTCTGCAGTGATGGGTTCGAAGCTAACGTAGCAGCCGTGATGCCACGCAGATCAACTGTGCTGACAGCAGTGATAACTTCCTCCTCCTGAGCCCCCGACTCCCTCTGCCTGCCGCCATTTTCTCATTTCACACATCCATTCATTTACATGTACAGATTTCTGGCGCTGATGGATATGCATCTCTTATAGTGAGCTGCAGTGCATGTCAGCCGGTGGTGAAAGATCTAGTTACAGGCCAGAGTATAATCATCAGGCGTTCTGGTGGGCCATCAAAAGTGCAGGTGACAGGAAAATGGAGTCTACTCATGAGTCAAAAAATGCAACATGCACAGTAATAAATAATTCTAATCCGCAGCTTTTGCAAGGGAAGCAATAAATCCTCAGAGGGATTTTTCTCACACACCTGTTCTGTTGAGAGAGATTTACAGCTCAATATAGTGAACGCTTTAAGACATATTGACATTTACATGCAGCACCTTTCTCCAGCTACACCAACAGACCCCTGGATGACCTATATGCTATTTGTTGCCAGCCTAATGAATTTGCCATTATTAATTATTTCTTGAGAGCGGGAACAGGTACAGCACAACTGCACGCTGCAGGCACTAATGGGAAGACTCCACTCCACTTCCCTGTGCCTGTTCCTTTTGAAGTGGTAATGGGCTTAAGGTGCGTGTAATTTCCTGCCGATAGCGGATGTGGTGGAGGGCCACACCTGGGTGCGCAGGATAAGGAAGTGGGACTCGGGGCTCTCCCAGGGGCACTGCGCACCATCCCTGCTCTCGTGTGGCTGATAAAGGAGCAGGTGTGGCACTGAAGTAGGCTACTGATAAAACTGGCAGAAGAGGTGTCCTTTAAAGCATGACAAGATGAACTGCCCAAACACTGAGGCTGGGCTATGTTGAGGTAAGAGTCGCTGCTTGATTAGAGCATCCACTGACTGCAGCTGAACGAGGGAATAAACTGGAGTCTTCACAGGTTATGTGAGGTGGAGTTTAAAAGCATTTTATGTACAGTAAATTCACATATTTTCAATGCATGGAGCATGGGAATGATACATCAGGTAGTGTGCAGTGCAGAGTAAACGTGTGCTTTATAATCTGTCCTGCCAACACATCACAGTTAAAAGAGACGCGGCCATGCATTGCCTCGACAGTCTGACACACCAAATTATAGATTATTCAGAAATTCCTCACTGCACGGTACACCAGGATGCTCCAGTATGGCTGAGTACAAAGGCACTTGAGAAAAGCACACGGTGCACAGTAGAAAGTTTAGGGGTATGTAGGTGGCTGGGAGGATGGATGGCAGCCTCTGTGTCCTCTACAGTCTCCTGGTGTAGGCCAGAGCCGAGTTCACCTTCATCTATCAGCAGCATCGCTGTGACCACTATAACTCATCTTCACCTACACAACAAGATATGGAGGGGGAGAGAGAGGGTGCAACAGTGGAAAAAATAAAGGGAGAGATAGTGGAGAAGAGGATCATGTGTGAATACTATCAGTGTTGTTGTTTTTGCATGGAATATGGTTTGTGTGCATCTTTTGAATCACTGTGTCTCATGGAGATGTAACAAAGGGAAGGAAAACAACAGACACACAACGAGTGCAGCCACAGCATCACACAAATGTTAACATGCACCGACACAAACACAAAGACACACACACACACACAGACGGTGTGTGTCAGAGGCTGGCTCTATTGGATTACCTGAGGACACAGCGTATGTCTTTATTGCAGAGGTCCTTGTCGATTAAAGTTGCTGATAAATTGATTAAGCCTCAAGGCCACCTGCTGGGTGCCGTCTGGCAACAATCAGCCTCAATAGCAAATCAATGCTGTATAAAGCAGTTATCATAGTCCATATTGACCTTATCAACGTATATGGAGATAAAGCTCAGAGCTCATATGGGCCTCTGAAGAGAAAAGGACATGGTTAATCATATATGACCTGTCTCTCTGCATGAACGCCTAAATAAAGAATCAAAGGAACCAGAGGCTTCGCCCATAATGACAATTTACCATTCCAACAAGCAGAGGTCTGCTACCTTTGATGGGGGACAGACAGGACGCTACTGTGCTTGTGTGTGAGAGTGTGTGTCTGTGTGTCCAAGCAGGTGTTCCCCATCTCCTGAGGAGTGTTCTACATACAGTCACCTTGGGCTGCGTCTGTCCTGATACTGAGCGCAGAGCACTGGGGCAACCTGACTGGCTAACCTGGGGATTCCTGCTCATTCTCAGCTACAAGGATGAAGAAAGAAGTATTTAAGGAAAAGACAGAGAGAGAGAGGGAGAGAGAGAGAGAGGGAGAGAGACAGAGAGAGAGAGAGAGAGACAGAGAGAGAGGGAGAGAGAGAGACAGAGAGAGAGAGCGAGACAGAGAGAGAGAGCGAGACAGAGAGAGAGAGAGAGAGAGAGAGACAGAGAGAGAGAGCGAGACAGAGAGAGAGGGAGAGAGAGAGACAGAGAGAGAGAGAGACAGAGACAGAGAGAGAGAGACAGAAAGAGAGAGAGAGAGGGAGAGAGAGAGGCAAATATGGAGGTGAGGATTTTTAGAGGGGAGGGGTGATACACCACAGACAGAGGGCGAACACAGCAAACAGCTGACCTCCAGGTGCCAGAGAGGAGTAAGGAATGTTATAGCTTAAACAATGCTGTCAGTATTTTAATGTAGTACGAAATGTCTGTCTAATGGAAGGCATTTTATAGTATCCAACTGTGGAGAGAAAATGAAGAGAGTAAAAAAAAAAGAAATAGAAAGAGGAGGGCAGAGTGGGCCGACAGTGGGATTGAAGGGTCTCTGTCCCTGTCTCCAACTTTCACCCTCCTCAGCAGATACTGTCAGATGAGAGCAGGGAGCAGGGCTGTGAGTGGAAGCGCTTAGTGGAGCAGAAACACGAACAGAGGAAGAGAGAGAGAGAGAGAGGCAACGCACTGCAAAAAATGTCCACCTTAACGACTCATTTAGTCTCGCATACATTTTTAAATGTGTCGTAAATCCTATTTTAATTAAGAGGAGCGAAGCACTCCTGCCAAATGGGCTGTGATAATTCCACCTGTTTTCAATGCCGTTTCACACGATTTCAGATTTCTTCTTACAAAACAAGTGTAAATATCCCAAGGCAGACATCAAAAAATTATGACACCTAATTAAAAAAAATCTCAAAATGAGTGGAGTTTCATTTACACTAAGTAAAATGATCTTTATTGAAGACTAAATTCCAAATCAAACATAATCTTTTGCAGTGTGGAATGAGAGCATTGGGCTACTGAAATCAAAATCAAGGTGACAAAAAAAGGAGCTATAGTTGGGGACAAGTGGGGCTAAAAGAAGCAGAAGAAAAGAGCAAAGCATGGCGGAGCAGAGGGGAATTGGTGGGAAGGAGAAGGGGGTCAATTTCCTGCAGTGTGGGGATTAGGGGCATGACACCAATCCAAACAAAGCTAAAGACTAGAAAAGGGAGTTAATGGAGCACAGACAGAAAGGCGAGTTGCTGTTACACAGTCATACACACACACACACACACACACACACAGACACACACAGACACACACAGACACACACACACACACACACACACACACACACACACACGCCAGTTGAAGTGACACACAATCGTTGCTTGGGGTCATGAGAATGAGGAAAGAAAGGGAGGAGGAGGTTTAAAGAAATGTCAGGGAGGAAATAGAAAAATTAGAGATCAATGAGAGAATCAGACCTTTCAGGATGCAGTATCATAAAGAGGCTGGTTGAGTGTGAACATGTCAAAGCCCGCTGGCGGCACACGTGTCTCCTTTTAAAGTGCATCCCCTTATGTCTTGAACATGTGATTGGGTCTTTGAGCTGCGATGATGAGCGATGAAACGATAAGGTTTGGCCTCCAGATATCCTCTCTCAAAGTGAGAAGACGTCTCTGAAGATGCAGAGATACAGCAGTCGTCCACAGAGGGAGCAGAGATGTGTGTGCAGAGATAACGGCTGTACAGCGATGAGTCCATGTCTCTGTAACAAGGCCTAATAGTATCTATGAAGACTGACACACCTGTGCTGTGACATCCTCTCTGTTCTTCACCTGCCGCTGCCGAGCACCTCTCTAGTGTTCTCCAGTGTTCTCTGCTTGTCTATGCAAACGCCTGAGAGAGAACAGGATGTACGAGTGGATTGGTCTGCCGAGGCCAACTCTTTAGTCTATCTGTGTGTTCTATTTCAGCGACACTTTAACCTCTCTCCACATTTCTACATAATTTAGTGCAGCTCAGAAAAACAGTCCAACTTCACTCTGCACTCTGAAATGACAGCTATAAAAGCAATGTCTTTGCGCCCTTTGCCTCGGGCAGAATTTAATGCCACACACCATATGAGCCACTAGTAAATGCCGAGCTGTGCCATCCAGCAGAAACACCTTCTCCCTCTTCACTGGAATGCAATACAGGAAAACATGCTTTTTGTTATTCCATTCCCATTTCCATTAAAAGTGACATTTCATCTAAACTGAAGCCTCCAGGGGAAACTAAGAGCCACGGAGGAGATGAAGCAATAAGTCTGTGTGTGGGTCTGTGCTCTGCATGCGTGCCACTGTGTGTTTGCTCTGTAGCTGGGCTGCATGGGAGAGAATGATGACCTGGATGTGTATGTAGGCAAATGTTTTGGTGAGTGTGTGTGTGTGTGTGTGTGTGTGTGTGTGTGTGTGTGTGTGTGTGTNTGTGTGTGTGTGTGTGTGTGTGTGTGTGTGTGTGTGTGTGTGTGTGTGTGTGTGTGTCCGCCTGTGTGATATAATGTTTTTAAAAGGCATCCTGGGCTGGAGTCTAAGCTAAGTAAGAGCCCGTGTGCGTGCCCTTGGGCCTCACAGCCCATCTTCTTCTTCCCCTGGATCAAGAGAAATGTCATTATTTGTAGCCATCGGCGAGAAATCAATGCAATTAAGAACCGAGTCTCCATTCTGCTCTGGCCCATAATGCATAATTTGTAAAGTCATAAACGACATTAACACATGCTCCCTCCAGCTCACCTCTCTTAACCCTTGATGGTGTGATCTCATTTGATAGGAAATTAATTATTCTGTTTCCTGTGCAGTCTCGTGAGCTCACTCTGTTTTCCCCACAGTGACGGAGACTCGGGGTCTGACACTAACGCAGCATCGGTCTGAGACAGAGGCTTTTGTGTTTTTACCCCGCCACGAGGGAATGAGTGACAGGGGTGGAAATGCAACAAATATACAGTTAACATCATCCTCAGACATGCACATACATGGAGAAACAGTGCTGCAGAATGTGGGACTGGATGGGCATGAGCTCAGTTGTCTTCTAACACAACAGGACGTAGCTCCATTAGCTGCGAGCAAGCAAAGCACAATCTGTGCTTAATCCTCAAAAACAGCCCGCAGTTTGCTGGGGCGACTGTGTAGAAACATGATAAAGACATGCCTCCTCCATATACCTGAGGACGGGATCAGGGAAACTCAGTTTAAAACTATGGCAAGATTCAAATGAAACTTATATAACAGTGGACGAAGCTGTGACTTCAGCATGAGAAGAATATAGATGATGAGAGGGAAATATCCATGTGGACATTCTGCTACATTCAAATGATAAATCAACATAAAAACATACCAATCTTTGCTAAATTTACATCCTATCATGTCTCTTCATTCCATCCACTAACGAAGCTGGACTTAAGTTTAATCAGGCATCTTGATGTTACATTCACTCACATGTCTGATCCTCTGAATTCACTGCACTGGCCTGAAGTAGTAAACAGATTTCATGTATAATGGCACTGTCTGTCATCGCTTCAGCTAAATAAAGAAATCCAATTTAGATTCTGGCTACAGTACAATGTTTTGGATTTTCCGTCCTTTGTTGCGTCGAACATTTCTCTGAACAGAAATGTAAACTGAAATGGGTTTTCTTTTTTTGCTTGTCTCACTGTAAAGTGTGAAACTGTGGTGACACAGTGAGCGCGATATTGCAGCTGTTCAATCTGACAGAAACTCCAGACAGACGATGGAAGCAGATAAAAGCACCAATCAATGAAGGAGGAAACTGAGGCAAACCTTATTTAGACTGGCAGCAAGACTATCTTTGTCACTGCCTGTCACAGAGGGAGCAGCCACGCCAATCAGATCGCTTTATTTTTAACAGAATGAAGATGCACTGAACACTGTGTGTGCAAATGAAAAGGAGAATCAGGAACACCAGCCACACCATCACTAATAGATTTCATGAAAACTGAACATGGTGTGTAAAACCTGGACACTTCCCAAAAGCTTTTTATCCTGATAGATGTTTTTTTTTGCATCTGTAAGCAATATTCTTGATTAGAAAACATGGATGCAGTGCTCAGTTCAAAATAACACAGAGTATATCGACCAGATAAAGTCAAAACAAAATAGAAAAAAGGAAGCAGAACACAGTGGAGTGCAGCATGACCACCAGATTCCCACATCTGTGAGCAGAGAAGGAAGTGGGGCAGAGAGCAGGAAAAGTATATGGCAGCATCCCGACTGAATCCCCCTTCAAGGGTACATGGTCCCAAGGCCTCACAACAGCCACAACATACAATGTGAGGAAAAACAGAGCTTCCATTTTCCCAGGTCCTCCTCTCCTTATCCTGCAGCTGTCAGGCTGTTCACCCAGCCCTGCTCCCAACAGACCATACACTTACATCATTACATCTGTGCAACACTCGGTTTTATTCTAGTACATTTGTCTTCATATACATTCCATTTACTGTGCAATATTTCTTCAATTCAGTGTGCAATATTTCATATTTCATATTTTTCATATTTAATTCTCCTGTCCATAGTGTATATACTTTTCATTACATGTTGTTATATATTATGTAAATTTTGTAAAAATACTTGTAAAAAGTCTTTAAGATTTGTCAATACTATACTAATAATTATTGTATTTCTTTTAGTACAAAGTTGTTAATACTTTTTTAAACCTCTTTGTTTAAACTGTTCATTGTCTATTTAACTGCTCGATCCTCTTTGCTGCTGGACAATGTGAATTTCCCCACTGAGGGATGAATAAAGGAATATCTTATGTTATCCTACCTTATCCATCAAGGGACTGGCTCTTGACATGAAGTCACAGTGTCCCTTGAGAGAGTGAACGCAAATACAACTACACTTCAAGATCCACACTGGCCCATGTGTTTATGATAGCTGCTGCATTCTGCCTCACCATTCTCACTGAAGGACTGCGAGGATCAGCTGGTCAACACCTTCTTGTTCCCTCCAAGGGCGACGCATTCATTTCTGACTTCATGAAGAAACACCTACACAAAATGCTTTCTGGTTTTTGTCACTGAATAAATACTGAAGAATAATGTGACAGACCTGCACAAATCAGCCACTGTAGCCGAACTCCTGGCAGGTAAATCACTTTCTTTTGACACCTAAAAAAAACTGCTTGTTCGGCAGCTGATTTAGCTGCTTGACCTGTTGCACTGATGTTAATAAGAAGCATCTTCCATTCACTAACATGATGTCTCTGTCAGTAATGTTATCTGACATTCCTGGAGGAACCACACCAGCAGGATTTATACTAATGTTGCTAATGTTGCAAAATGGTTATGGCTGTGATGTTAACATTACTGTCAGTCGGCTACTGGAAGGAATGAGTAAGTTCCAGGATTAATGTTGGCAGTCGACCGTCCAAGTCTTCCTCCAGGTGTTTGCTGAAGAAATCTCTCTACATTAGCTGATGTTTTACTCTCAATCCAAACCCAGACAATGACCACCAGCAAATAACATGGTCTGTAAAGTGAAAACAACACTCTCGTCTCTGCTCTTTGCCACTCGTCCTTAAAGAGGCCACTACCCTGTAATTAATGTCTGTCTCTGTATGGAGAGACTATGTAGCTGCAGAAACAACTGGCCCAGTTCAGATTAACAGGAGGCAGAGGTGTGAGATGCACAGAGCCTCTCTTCTTGAGCCACAGTTGGGATGAAGACCGAGCAGCTGGACAACCAGCGGTGGCTCATGTCTGACCCAGCCTCTCGATTCCTCCAGCCGCTGCAACATTTGAGCTGCGACGGAGATGAAGGTTCCGGAGAAGCATCACGACACAGATGGGCACCGAGTCGCTGCTGTTTGTCTTTGTGCTAAAGGACAATCACATGAAGGCAGGCTGCACTGATGTGACACCTGCCTGGACCTGCAACAGCTGCTAACCACTGCCTCTGTAGGAACACATATATTTGTAAGCAAGCAATGTCTCCACATACAAAACATGGTGATGCCACCCACAAGGTCATTCTGCCACCGTCCCTTTGTAACTGAGCCTGGGAAAAGGACAGGGAGCTGCGAGCTGAGTCACTCTGAGAAGAGGACACTGACTGACTGTGTCTGTCTAAAGCAATAGGTGCATCAAATATATATGTGGCTCTTTCATCTGACAGCTCGTGGTATGGCACGATAAAGTTTACAGTGCAACCAACAAGGCAGCCATGTTTTTGGAAAAAGCTCAACATTTGAAAGATGTTGCTTCCAAATCAATGTCTCACTATATGAGTAAGAGCATTAAAAGGAAAAACACTGTTTAAAAACATGTTTTTGGTGATGGGCTGCTCACACATCTGCCTCATTTCAAACACCTCCAGTAAACAGCTTCCATGGACTGTAATCAGACTTCACTCCCTCTCTGTGCTCTCTGTTGTTCAGCTACATTTAGTCTATGGGTAGAAGCTCTCATCCACAGACACAACAGTTTGAAAGCTTTCTTCAAACTCAGCTGAAGAACAAGACTGAGAGAAGAGACAGATCCTGAGCCGAGAACACATGAAAAATAAAATTCAATCCAAAAAATGATCCGATTCACAGAAAAGTAATCGATGACAATCTTGACTTGAATTAATGGTTTGATAGATATATAAAATAAAAACATTAAGCGTGAGCGACCTCTTATTTAAGTATGACTATAGAGTTAAAGAGCAGCTGAGGCGGGTGGTGCAGGTGGTGTTCGGTTCAGACAGGATCAGTCGGTTGTTAGAGCCACTAAAGGCTGTGGACAGCTTTCTCATTTATTTATGTGCATACAAATGTTTTATAATTCATAACCTCATGCTCCTGAATAAAAGCCAAATGAGAGAAGACTGTTAGGCTTGTAGGCGTACAGTCCCACAGTGTTCACAGGTTTGATCACATGTATAGACGCTGATCTGGAATCAAAGAGCCGAGATAAAATCCAACAGAGACGGAGTGTGCCACGAAGTGAAGCCATCTCTCCTCAGAGCTTTCAATCTACATGTAAATCTTTGTATTCTCTCTACATCTACATGTTTTATTGTTGTTGGGATGAGGTCGACGGTGCAGGTTTGGTGAAGGCTCAGCCAGCAAGGCACCAGTTCAGTTTACTGTATGGAGCTCAGCACTTTGCCAATGGGGCGCTCTCAGCATAACAAGGTTATCTACTACTGCTTTTTTTTTACATAAGATCCTGCCAACTCAGTTTCTCTTCTCTCTGAGATACAGCGCATCCTACCGTCCCTGTCAGTTCTATCAGTGTCTTGACATTTGGCTGTGTTTGGTGGAATTGTACAGTCAACACTTTGAATCCAAGCACAAGCTCCAACTCTCTATGAGGGAAATAAACAGCTGTTTCAAGCCACTGAAAAGATATATTTAGGTTGGAGTATGATTTAATTATTCAGTCGGTGTGTCAGTAAGTTTAAAGCAGCTGTAACTGATATTTCTATAATAACAATATAACAATTGACCAGGTGAAAACAGTGTCAGAATGTGAACGAGGTCGCTGGAGTCGATGAGCCTACAGAGATTCATCACACAGTTCGCAGTTCCTGTTGGCTTCGTGGTGAGTTTGAGCTGACTGTTTAGCTGTGAGGCATGTGACTTCCCTGTTTTGGTTCACTGTTACTATTCTCATCGTTTTCAGCCGCAACAGGAGACTGTGTTTGGTGTGAAAGCGGTGTGAACGTGAAAACCAGCTGGACAGTGCTGCTCTGCATCAGATGGACAGACAGACACAACGAGCGACTAGCTGGTGAACACAGTGGAACACAGAGTGAAAAAATTGTTATTTCTCTAGTTGGTAAAGACCAAAACCAGAGCTGAAAGAGTGAATGGTGGACATTCAACATGTGGCCAGAAACATGAACCTAAATGGATGAGAAGCAACTGTGTGCCAACAAGTTCGCCATGTGAACCTAAAAAGTCATGATATGTCAATGTTTTGTTTTATAACTTGTTACCATTGTCTGTTATTGCACGTTTAAAGTGTGTCTATCCGGACTAACCAAAGCTTAAATAAGAGAATCAGTTCTGGCAACTTCACAGGATAAGTCTGCATTATGTTTGACCTCCATTTGAATTGCAAGGATAATGCAAAAGCAAGGACTCTCTTTCACCCAAAGAAGAAAGTCACTGGTGCTACATGTTGACAAGCTCATGTCCCAACTCTGCACCATGTCTCTGCAGTTACTCTGGCACTGTTGTCAACATGTTTTTCCAATATATAATGTTCAATGTTGCTATTGGCTCTGCTGCTAGTTTGAGACACACAGTGCAGTGGCAGCCTATCACTGATCACTGTCCTCTCTGATGTCACCTCCATCTCACATCAGAGCTGTTCAGTCACACAGGAACTTTCTCCTACTCCTGCCACTATTATTCAACAGTATAAAAATGAGTCTGGTGCTGTTACTAACCAACTGCCAATGCAAATGTTAGTCATAAGATTTGCACTATGAATGCTGTACCATTAGTGCTAATTCAAAAATGTAAAAGATTCTTACTGATAATCATATTTCCAAGTGAAATTAACATCGAGCAGCCACTTATCATCCCATTAAAATGAGCTGTAGTGTTTCTGCCTCATTATGATGTGATAGCTAATATCCACGTCGCTTCTCACTCGAGAAATTTAAAAACAACATGGGAGAAGGAGGAAGACGGAGAAGAGAGAGACGTGGGGGAAAAAATGATGAGGACTCAAAACGTGCAGACTGAAGAGGAGAATGTGAGGACTGTGAATACTGCTGAGTGTTCGTGGAGGTCAGAGTTCAGGTCGTTCTGTGAACTCTTAATGGAGGGCATATTAGTGGACTGAGGGGCCAGCTAATTAAGGATGACTCAGACTAGCATAATTCTGCCTTAATAATTCAACCACTTTTGTAAATTATTCATTAAAAACCCTGCATGCAGCCGCCCCCTTTAGTGAGGGCATAGCAAACACACACACACACACACACACACACACACACACACACACACACACACACACACACACACACACACACACACACACACACACACCTGCACATACAGGCATACATACACAGACGCCCAAACCTGTGTTGGAAATGGCCAGATTTTACTGGAGGAGCCACTATGAGTTCAAGGGTATTACCACTTTAAAAAAGATCATAAATAGACCTACATGGAATAAAGGTCTTGTCATATGTGTCCTCTTGATACGTGAAGATTTATTTTCTTTCGTGTGATTCCTAAAGGTCATTCAGTTAAAATAAAGCTGGGACATGATTTCTGTGTGTAGAATTTCATAGGGTATTTACATCTCATCTATAGCAGAGTGAACACTTCGCCCTTTCCAATAGAATAAAAAAAGCAAGTTATCTGCAAAGTTCAAGTTATCTACTATAAAAAAAAAAGCCAAATTAAACAGCTTTTCATGTTCCTGTTACATTTGGTGCGTAAACGTTTCCCAGCTTTACAATTCAAAACTGCAGCGGTTACAAAACGGACTGCTGAACTACACCGACTCTGTTAATGCACTGAAAAAGTCCTTTTGCCATGAAGGTGAAAATAATATTCAGTATATCTTCAGAATAGAGAATATAAGCACTGTTAGGTGGTTCAGTCCAGCTCAGCTGCCAGCAGCAGGAAAACAACGTGAAACTGCACAGACTTTGATCAAACACAGTGGAAAGTGAAGTGAAGAAGTCAAAGTTGATAAGATGTAAGACAAGGTTAGGGTCAGAGAACGACCTTTGTCTGCATTCATTGACATGTTTGGTTTGGTTTCATATTATTACTGTGGGGTCAGGATAAACATTCCTGGATTATGACTGTTTCAGGATCAGCATAATTTGATTGTTTCTCATGTTCAGTACCTTCTGTAATTGCACTTTGATGCTGCTCTGGCTCCAGATGCAGTTTATAAAGCTCTTTTAAGCTTTTTTCATTATGTACAATTATGCACTGTCTGAATGCTGTCTACTTGTATTAGTGAATCTTGCTGGTGATGTTACACAACCAGTACGAGCTGCCTCGCACACAGTGTTCAGAAGAAAGTGCCTAAACCAACCTCTGTTCCACTTTGAATCTTCACTCCCAGATCACCGTTTGGATGTGATCCAGCACATTTCCAGGCCTGACACTAACACAAACACACATGATGGTGATGAATATAAAACCACTCTTTCATCACGAACGACCTCAGCACAACATCTGATGGATTTAAAAGTGCTGAAGAGAATCATGAACTCGTGAAAACTACTTTAAATTCTACCCTCGTTGCACATAAAACATTATATTAGCCACATCACATTCTGCAGCTTCACCTTTACTTGGCTGCAAAATCTCCACTCACATCCACTCTCTCCTTCTCATTTCCCCAACATGTTGCCTCAGATAAGTAATGTAATCTTGGAAAAGGTTACGTCTCTAAAACAGGGCAATCATATTAAAAGCTAATGGATACATAAAATCAAGAGCTCATAGGTGATGATTAATCAAGTGCTGAAATGCACTGGGTTTAAATCAGTTTAGACTGAATTAATCCCCGACCAGCCACTGTTCTTCTCCTCTGGGCAATTTAGTGAGAAAATACAATTATGGCCTATGAGTTCCACCTCACTGGTTCATCTCACCTCTGTGTTCCTCCAGTGTGCCGAACCAAGCCTGCGTGAGTCAGTCTGCGCCTGCCGCAGCCCGAGCTCAGCAGTGACACCATTAAAAAGAAAAATACATATATTTATCAAATCCTGCCATGGAACCTTTGAAGCGATGCATGTACATTAAAATGTAGCGAGGGAGCGATTAAACCAAGTTTATTTCCAGGCCTTTCATGTGCGTATCTTGTCAGTCAGGTTAAGACAGTCTCTGCTGAGTGGGAGAATTGGAACTATACTTTTCCAGGCTTGATAAAAAAAGCTGGCCTCGGCTCTGTTCTGGTCTTTTTTTAAACATGGACTGCACAGTTCGAGGGCTGGGGGGTATTCTCAAAGTTTCTCCATCCTAATCTGACTGGAACAAACTCAGAATTTAAAGCCGCACATTTCATCCTTAGTTTCCCATTAGCCACTCAGCCATGGCTCCAGAGATGTGCTCCTCTGGGCCTCACTGCAGAGCGGGTACATACACATGTGTGTGTGCATGTATGTGTACAGTACAAAGTATTTGTACATGTTTTTACGACAAAGCCACGGGTCTGAAAGTATTAGTACATTGAGTTGCCCAGGGAGAAGAGGCATTGCAACATAAATCCTTTAACTATAAATCCTCACAGCAGCCTCAAACTGGCTGACCAAAGCAGATGTCTACATCCGTACAACAGTGGCCATTACGGATTATGTGTCTGAAGTATTGTAAATTCAAATGAAATTTGTAATAAATTAGGAGGAGAGAGCCGCAACAGTCGATCTTTTCGTCAACAGCAGCAGTTTCTGAGCTGTCCTTGAGTCAGACACCGCATGCATTTCTCAGTCATGAGACCACGAGCGAAATCCATTAGAAGAGTAGATAAAAATGATAAATATGGAAATGAATTCTTTAAGAAAAGTCATATCTTTAAAGCTGATGGTAGAACGCAACCTACCAGATAACAGAGGGCGGGATGGCTTCGCATGCTCTGCACATCGTAAAGCCCCTGAAGGCAAATTTGTGATGTTGGGCTAAATAAATAAAATTGACTCAACTAATCTGCACCTATATCTAAATATACTTTAAAAATACACATATATTCTGGTTACGTACTATAGGGTCTGTTTATGTGCCACTGTAAGTTGCAGGATGGCGTGGAGTCATGTGACATCACAGCTATATTTGATATCTAAAGATGTTATCAAACTGATAAAGACTGGATGAGATGACATCACTTCTCATGTGCTTCATAGAAAATGATTGGACAAATTGGAAAGTGACTTTGCATTTAGTTCTTAGTAATTGGTAAGTTCTGGTGCTTGCATGTTGTATTCAGTACGTGGTAATAAATCAGTTTTCCACAAAGCGAGACTCAGATTTTGATTCACATTAGAGTCAAAGCAGTGTCTAGGAATGAATGTGTTTCTAACTTCCTCTGGAAAATGAGGGTGGTTTTAATGTTTTCCAGGAGACAGGCACTGACATGATTTCTTAAAGAATGAATGGCAGCCAGGCAGACGGTCTGACATTCTTAAAATTCAGACATTTAATGAACGTCTCCACTTCAAGGAACCACCTCTCTGCTCCCTCTCCATGTTTCTCTGCACATCTTTCTCGAGTTCACTCTTTTCATCACGGTAAAAACTACAAGACGTGTCAGGCTCGTTCTAGTTTTCTGTGGAATCTTCAGGTTGAACAGGGCAGTGCTGGACTCCTGTCGCACCATGACGTGTGTGTTACTGCTCATGTGACCGTGTGTGTAAATCACACTCGCTGTTTATTGGCTGCTACTTGTCTATAAATGCGGTTGTGGGAGAGCGTGTGCTCGAGTGTGTGCTCATTCTGTCACTCCGGTCCCCGTCCTCTCAGATGCCCACTGAGAGAAGCAAATCCACTCAGAGAAACAAATAGTCCCCCTGTTGTGAGCGTGAAGTGGCCATAAAGAGAAAAGGCCAAGTGAGAAACAAAGGAGAGCGAGCGATGGAGAGAAGGTGAGTAACAGTGTGAGTAACAGTCAGGCCAGGTAGAATGCGTGCTCGTCCTCTCTCCCTTCCATCATCCATCCATCATCCATCCATCTATCTATCCTTGCCTTCCTGCACCTGAGCAGTCTGCCCTTCTTGCCTTCACCTCTCGCCCTCATCTGCATGTCTTTTCTTGAGAAAACATCCCGACGTTCCGACAGT
Organism: Centropyge bicolor; assembly: GCA_037975185.1. Taxonomy (NCBI): domain Eukaryota; kingdom Metazoa; phylum Chordata; class Actinopteri; family Pomacanthidae; genus Centropyge; species Centropyge bicolor. The sequence goes on along the minus strand of JBBMOC010000166.1, from coordinate 360,700 downwards.
GGAAATGAATTTCAGTATTGCTGAATATACACTGAATTCAGCAGCAGTTTGCTGAGGAAGGATCCTGCTTTGGAATCCATTCATCCCTGTGAAAACCCTATAACTCAGCTCCAGCGTGCTTTCAAACACGCAGATAATAGCACGCAGTGTTGAGTTGGGGGGTTTCTGCTTTGGCTCACAGTTTAGCCCCGCCGCTGTTATTACTGTGGTCACTCCCTTTGTACTGGGATCCATATTCAAATATTGGGGATTTATGGGTATTGATGTTTTTAACCTCATTCTGCTGACATGTTCGAATTCAAAATAGCATTCGTGGGTAATGGCAGAGCAGTGATGCAGAGGCATATTTTATGGATACTGTTTGAATGTCAAACTGAGAAAACCACTAGCACAGCACAAGAGACAAGGCGTAGATACTCGGCAGCGAGGGAGACGGCGGGAGTAAAACACTGAGAGGGGGAGGCAGCGAGGAGAAAAAAGGACGACACCGAGACAAAGAAAGAAAGAAAGATTGAGCAGATTAAGGGAGCATCGCTGTGTCGGAGCTTCACAGGCATATATAAGCTTGATTCATGCAAATCAATGTGGTTGTCAGCATCGAAGACGCGGACACAATGGTGCCTTTATGCTCGCTAAAGCTCAGCACTCTTCCTGATTGCTACAGGGCAGTAATTATTGAACATATCCAGCCAATACGCTGTGTCTCTGGTTACAGAAACTGTCAACCCCCACATTTAAATGACAGCGGCTCGATAATGCTGGAATATCAAATAAAAATGCAGCTTGGCTTCGTCTCGCACACTCCCTTCCCTCTCATTGACTCCTGCTTTGAATTCCATGCTGTCAGCTCTGAGCATGGCTAAACACCAGCAAATGAATTCAGTAGGTGGTGATGTGTGTCGGGTACTGCATGTAATAATGCATATTAAAATTCCATAATTGGAGTCTAATTAGAGAGGTAATAAAGTCGACTCAGAAATCGAATGCAGGCGTCTCGGAGCAGAGTGAGCAGGAGTGGAACTTTTCTCCCGTGAGGCGCTGGAAGGTAGAAGAGAAGGTGCTTTCACTGCGCCGCCACCGTGACAACAGCTCACCTTAGATCACATTTCACTTTGAATGTTTCTGTGCTAGAGGTGAGTGCTCGGTTTTAAGAAGACTCCCAGCTTTGTTCTGTTTCATGAAGAAAGAGCGGAGCCATCAAGAGACCTTGTGATAAGTGATGCAGAATGACCCCAGGTAACAGCGACCTGTCTGTCTGCCATCTCTGCAGAGCTGCGTGCCTACCAGAACTAAACTACAAAATAAACCAGAAACTCATGACAGATATGTTTTATTTAAATGTGTCATAATCAGTCCTAAAAGCCAGGGATGATCACAGGACATCCAGCTGTTCCACAGAAAGTTTCTTTTGCCTTTTAAACGCTTCATTAGCACGAGGCGTGGCAGGAACACCAGGCTCACCGGAGCCACTTCCCATCTTCCATCCCAAACAAATGTGAAAGTAATGGAGTGACGCTGACAGTGTTTTGGCTGCGGACGGACTGTACACCTCATATACCACTCCGTTCTGTTTCATCCTGTCAGCAGTAAAACGCTAACACCTTCTGCACCATGTCCCAGATTTGGACCATTTGCATAAACTGCCATCTTAAATTATTCACAGCTGCTGTCTTGGCTTTTCTGACTAATTATATTTTGAGCTCCTTTGCTTTCTTTCTACCAACACAAGCTCCTGCCTGCCACGAACATGCATGTGATGTGATGTGCATGTGATGTGATGTGCATGTGATGTGCATGTGATGTGATGTGCATGTGATGAGCATGTGATGAGCATGTGATGTGCATGTGATGTGATGTGATGTGCATGTGATGTGCATGTGATGAGCATGTGATGAGCATGTGATGTGCATGTGATGTGATGTGATGTGCATGTGATGAGCATGTGATGTGCATGTGATGTGATGTGATGTGATGTGCATGTGATGTGCATGCATGTGATGTGATGTGATGTGCATGTGATGTGCATGCATGTGATGTGCATGTGATGTACATGTGATGTGATGTGATGTACATGTGATGTGATGTGATGTACATGTGATGTGCATGTGATGTGATGTGCATGCATGTGATGTGATGTGATGTGCATGTGATGTGATGTGATGTACATGTGATGTGCATGCATGTGATGTGATGTGATGTGCATGTGATGTGATGTGATGTGATGTGCATGCATGTGATGTGATGTGATGTGCATGTGATGTGATGTGATGTGCATGTGATGTGATGTGCATGCATGTGATGTGATGCGCATGTGATGTACATGTGATGTGATGTGATGTACATGTGATGTGATGTGATGTGCATGCATGTGATGTGATGTGAATGTGATGTGATGTGATGTGATGTGAATGTGATGTGATGTGATGTGATGTGAATGTGATGTGATGTGATGTGAATGTGATGTGATGTGCATGCATGTGATGTGATGTGATGTGATGTGCATGTGATGTGATGTGATGTGCATGCATGTGATGTGCATGTGATGTACATGTGATGTGATGTGATGTACATGTGATGTGATGTGATGTGATGTGATGTGCATGCATGTGATGTGATGTGAATGTGAATGTGAATGTGATGTGCATGTGATGTGATGTGCATGTGATGTGATGTGATGTGCATGTGATGTGCATGTGATGTGCATGTGATGTGCATGCACGTGCAGCAGCACAAAGACCAGCCCTGCTCACCTGTCTCGTGTTGATCTGCCTTTGATATGTGATATTTTTCTCATGAGCAGTTTTCTTACCTCACCACGGTTCCTCTGTTTTTCTTAGCATTTGGTGGATTACAGCCAGACTAATCCTGAACATTATGATTGAATCAGCTTATTTAATTATCTATTTTACTGTGTACTGATGTGATTCTGTTGAAGGGCACCACAAACATGAGATTCTGTTCCAACAACTTGAAGAGGAACTGAAAACATGCCCTGGAGTCAACTCTCATCAATCTCAGTCAAACCTTGAAAGTTGACAATCCTTTGTTATGTGTTTTTAAAAGGAGAGCACATTCATAAACACAATTAGAAACTTTGCATGCTTCTGATTTGTGGTTTCAAACTCAATTTTGCTAGTTTTTGTTACGATAGCAGAATTAATTTACAGCCATTTTCTCCCCTCTTGTGAAAATATGAGCATGACTGCATTTCCAAATATGTTTCTTTCTATTGTTTCTTCCACCAATACTTAAAGCTCACAGGCAGAAAACCTGCACTCTCTCTTCTGTAAATAGTCCAGCAGCACCAGGTCTTAATTAACAGCAGTGCATTCAAAGTGACTCCACTCTGGCTGAGCCCATTTACTTCTACAGTGTTCGTAAACAGCCCATTAACTGAAAGCATCCGGTGACGCAAAAATTTGTGACTCTGAAAGTCATTTGCAGTAAGCTTCGTAAATCAGCGCGAGAGTGTGAGCGAGCACAAACACAGATGCACAACTCATAACATCTTACAACAAGCACAAAAATAAAAGTGGTGCATGCACACGTGCCTTTGCCATAGCCACACATTCGTTCCACTTCTGAACAGCATATGTGGCCATCAATCAAAGCAGCTACTATAGCTGACAATCTGCCTCACTTGTATTCTCTGTAGAAGCTCCGCTTTTCCTCCCAACTCACTGATTCTCTCATTATCAACTAATCTGAGTTCAATAGTTGAACTCGACAGAACTTGACAATTGCTTAATTACCATTAGGTCCTCGTCATCCCTCCGAGCAAATACTGATTTATACTTTCATTAGAAAGCATTAGATAGCTCATCCTTCCTTCCCTCCTTCCTGCCCAGTTTTTTACCTCCTTCCTGTCCCCGTCCCTCGTGTGTTTGTGTGTGTGTGTGTGTAATTGTGTGTGTGTGTGTGTGTGTGTGTGTGTAATTGTGTAATTGTGTGTGTGTGTGTGTGTGTGTGCATGTGCTGTACATTTCAATACTATATTCTATAATGTGCATATAGTGATGTGTCAGCGACAAATGCAGTGCTGAAGGGCATTAGTCATCATGTGCTGGAAGCCACAGATAAATGCTGCCAAGAAGATAATCACACTGTTTCAGAGACTACAAACACATGTACAGCACAAACACTTAATCACTCATACCACACATATGGTGGCACGTCGGCCTGTCGGAGGGTTTGTGTGTTTTACGCAGCACCGGAAAGCCCTTAATCTAATCCTGGTTCAGTTCCTCCGATAAATAACAGAAACTGTGAAACTGCTCATATAGCAGCTCTTAATATTTCTCCAATTACTGCGTGTTTCCACTTTCACCCCTGCTTCCTCTTCACACTCTCACACGCTGAAATCTATCCTGAGATCTCTCACAGACTCTCACAGCAGCAGCACATTACATACCGAGGATTCCTCCTGCTCTCATGCTGCAGACGCCTTCAGAGCACCGGCTACATGAAAGTGGAGAAAATACAACTTGCAGAAACAAAGAGATGAAAATGTTGATGCTTATTCTGGCGTGTAGAGGGAGCGCCCCCCCTCCCTCCTCTCCCCCCCCTCCCCTCACTCTGTCTCTCTCAGCCATTGTTACCTCGGGAGCTGTTTTGATGAATAACTATTTGCACATTAACATATTCTATTGCCCGCTTACCTGCTTCGTTATACAGGAGCCAAGCAGCAGTATTAAATATTAAAGTTAAGTGCCAGGGAGAGATGATACGTCACATTTCTAACTGGAGATACGACGGAAGAAATCTTTACAGGAGCAGTATTTTACGCAGCTCCAATCTATATAAATATTGGAGCTGAACAAAGGGCAGTGAGAAGAGGTGTGAGTGAAAGCAGAGCGTGAAATCACCTTCATAAATCACACTGTTTACCATTGATGACATCTCTCATTCATCAGTCTGAAGCCATCAGTTGAATATGTCGGGGCCTGATGATGAAGCTGCTGATGTCTGAGGCAACAATAACCTTGTGTGACTGAGCATGAGTGAGTGTGTAATGTGTTTGGACAGAGCTGCTGTCCTCTGTGTTTACACTTGATGGCAGATAGACTATTCTTCTCCAAATTGCAACTCTGTTTGGGACGAGCTGTGGGTTTCTTCTGCAGATAGTAAAACTGACACTGACATGATACCAACACATTTGACACTCTTCTTTATGAGGCCTTTCTTCAGCTGACAAACTTGTGCACAACATATTGATTTTGCAGGGATGCTCAGTTTTCCTTTCAACAATGTTTTCTTGCAAAGGCTTGTGGGATTGAGGTTTGACCAGCACAGTTTTCTATCACAGAAGAATCTGTGGGCACACTGTCACTTTGTCAGCTGAAGCTGAGGTTGTACTGTAAACATCCTTTCACTCCGTCCCCCCCCTCCCCCAGCCCCTCTCATGTCCTTGTGTCACAACAGTGGTGAGAAGATGCTGGGTCTGTGTCTCCCTGCATTATGCTGAAGCTCGGGACATCTGCTCGACTGTCTCACCAGCAGATGGACTGGTAGTGGAGCACGTAATGACGAACCTTCACGCCTTCTGGAAAGTCACATGATGATGAAACTTACTAATAATACTTGATTTGTCTGACAGCAGATCCAGAGTTACTCTCACTGACCCACATGTGACTGAACGACAGCTTGTTGAGCCTCGTCATTGTTTACTCTGAGTGGAGGCCTGAGCCAGACGACCAGTTACCGACCACATACACACACATACAGACGTGTTTTATCTGAGGCCTGTTTCCTTCCAGCCAGCATTAGGACACTTCCTGTCATACAGTGAGGTGTATATTTTCAGTGCTGCCTGCAGCGCTCACTCCAACAATGGTTCTTCACTGGAGTGTCCGTGTTGAACTCCTGCGGTCCCTCTGCTGCAGCTCCAACATGTCAAACATCTTACTCTTCCAGTCCATCCTGACTGGTTTCAGTCTGCCAGGGAAAAGAAGATACGTGTTGATCTTTCTGTCCTGAAGCTGTTTCCGTACTTACTTGTACTTTGCACATTCTTTAAACACCTGGGTCATGAAATCTTCATCAAATAAATCCTTCTGTCTTTCACCTGAATGTGTTTCTTTGTCCGAGCAGCCTGATAGAAGAACTCTTTGTTTTCTGTTGGAATCAAACTCCGATCGACCTGGGACGTTCGTTCTGTCCCACCTTCATAAACGCCTGATGTGTCCGTTCAATCTTCACCTTTGATTTTCAATTATCCATCAGTCTCTCCACAAATTCAATCATGTTATTTTCTTCACAATCTTCAGGCACGGAGCAGATCCTCAGATTCTTCCTGCAGGCTCTGCTTTCAACATCTTCACATTCTGTTCCCAGATGGCTGCGTCGCTGCAGAGTTCAGAACAGCAGCTTCCTGATAATCGATTTATGATTTATGATGATTCTGTTGCATCCATTCATTTTGTTCAATTCCCCAACCTCTTTGCATAGTTCATTTTTTTCTGTCTTCAGTGTTCCGATGTTTACCGAAGTTTCCATTCTGAACTCTCTCATCTCTTTCAATATTTCAGCAAGTGTCGACACGACTTCTGTACTTCTGCTCGGCTGATTGTTTTCTTCAGGGTGATTCTTCATTTGTTAGCAGATTTTATTTTTCCTCACTCACATTTCTCTTAGTTCAGTTTTAGTGCTTTACTTTACTATTCATTGTTTATATAGGAGTAGAGGTTATAGTGGACTTTCAGCACCATAATGTGATAAAGTGCTGTTTGTGATTTCCGCAGTGATCACACAGCGCTGCTTCATGCAAAAGCTCGAGAGAATATGAACAGAGGGGGAGCAGGGAAATGAAAATAAAACGCACATTGTCCTGCCCTTGGTTCCTCATCTAATGACTGTGTGGAATGTGGTTTCTCCGGGGAGTCTTTCTAACCTTTACTCTTGGCTAAATAATAGCTCTAATGCCAGCTAGCTCCAGCGCTGTAATCTAAATATAATTGGAGGGGGAGCCACCACTTCCATAGCAGGGAATATGAGTCTTTAAAGCTACTATCTTCAAATTAAACCCTCTGCATATCTGATCAGCATCGCCTCACATGCAGCCTGTGCTCACGAGGCTGTGATCATATCTGCGGGGATCCTGTCATCCCACAGATAAGATACATCTGGTCTCAGTCTGTTTGTGGATGGGCTGTGATGTCTGACTTTCGCCTGCGCTGACATGCAACGTTTCATCTGCAGCTGATACTTGCCTTTGCCTCACAAAATGGAGATTGGTGCAATTGTTCACCTCATAATACAAGTTCCCTGCCAGCATTTGTTTGTGTGTGTGTTTGTTCAGGACTGGCTCTTTCTTATATATATATGCATGCAATCACTACTTGCTGTTAATGAAATACTGTGTGAGCATATCACTTTTTGTCCAACTGGTTTTTGGAGCGATAGCGACGTCAAAAAATGGATTTAAAGCCTTTTGCTTTTATCAGACTACAACAGCCTGACATTTCAGCATCCTAAATAAAGAATCTAACAAAATAGTTGTCACACTGCCACAGCCAGAACCATGTAAAGCACTTGGTGTGTGAATTGCTCTGTGACTCTTATGAAACAGGTGCTAAGATCTTCTGGCAGAGAGGAGAGGATCATTGGAGCTCTAGATAAAGGCGATGTGAATGCAGTGGGTGAATACCAAATAGTTAGCAAGCTGAGGTTAAGAACGTCTCTATGGCACCCACCGATAAAAAGACCCTCGAAATCATAACAGCGTGGCTGCTGCTGCCATTTGAGGAGAAGCCCCTCTGTTGTTTCTGTGATACACACACGCACACACACACACACACACACACACACACACCTAGAGTAAACTATGTATTAACTTATTATGATAGCAGTGGATATAAAGGAAGGAAAAAGATCTTCAGTATTCAGGCAGCTATAATTACTGCTTAAACACTGCTGCTGTGTATTTTCACTCTACATCCATCCAGGTAACAAAGCTCATACAGGGCCCAACACAACAAGCCACAACAAATCAGCTGGACTCAGGCCATCATGTAACAAACCACCTCAGCTCACTGTCTTTGCCATTTCCTCTGAGGAGCTCACTGACATGGGAGAGAGAGAGCGAGGGAAGAAGAAGAGGAAGAGAGGGAGAGCAAAGGAAGATGGGAGATTTTAAACAAATCATTTTGTTCTTACCTGGTTTCCAAGCAGTCACAGCGGAGGAGGCGAGACATGTAAAAGAAAGAGATTCTGTTAGGAATAGACTTATACATACAGAAATACAGAAATAAAATGCATCCAGTTGAATTTCATTATAAATATAGGTGTGCTTCAGTTTTGCTTTATTTCTTCTCTGCACTGAAAGTTGCACTGGCAGCTGAACGTTGGCAGCATCAATACTGCAAGAGATCAAGGCCTGTGTTTTAAGTTCTCTCTCTTTTCTCACATTGTTCCCTCTCTCGTGCTTTCTTTCGTCCTCTCGCTCTCTCTCACACACACACACACATGCAGAGAAGTAAGTGGGAACGGTCTCACACCTCTCAAAGATTCTTTAACAGATAACACTCCGCAGAGGTTCTCCTCCAACAAAATATCTCCATGTCCCCTGGCACAAACAGCCAGGCACCAAAACAGCATCAAGTACCAGTGTGAATAATTTATAATCTGTGATTGTAAAACTCCAGCACAGTGTATGTATTGTTACTTTCTATCATGACAGATTTTTGGGTCGCCCCATTAGCTGGCAGTGGACAGATTGTGATTTACATTGTGCAGCCATGCAGCACTATTCGCAGCCCGGACAGAGGGCTAATGGAGGCACACACGCAGCTTTTATTAGCTGTGAAATCCAATGGCATCAAATATTAAACACTTCATTATGGAGCACTGCTTGTCTTGTTCCACAGAACAGCCACTTAAACCTACAACAGCCAGGAGAAAATAAAGAGAAAAAGAATATGCGATGACAGCAGTAATTACTGGAAATCTATTTTATAAGATGTGTTTGTCATGGGAAATTGCAGTGTGTGTGTGTGTGTGTGTGTGTGTATTTATATGTACTGTACAGAATGTGTGAGCACACGTTCGTGTGCTTGTACTCATCAGCGTGTCAGCCTGCAACAAGCATAATGTTGTTTGTTAATAATTAATCCTTATGTATCAAAACAATAGTTTTCTCTGTGGACACAGTGCAAAGTGTGTTTAATAAAATGAAATGTTCCCATTACATCTGACATCATGGCCTGTTGAAGCCAGACTGAGCAGCGCTGGTGAGGAGTGACCGGACGAAGAGACGAGCAGAACGAGGACAGAGACGGAGATTGGAGAAGACAGAGAGAAGGAGAGAATGGACCGACAGCGAGAGGACGACACAGGGAATTGGAGACGAAGCAGACAGGCAGTCGTCAGTGCACATGAGAGACAGCTTCACCGGTGACCTTTGAATGATTTATCCGTGGACATGCTTCTGTCTATCAGAGCATCACAGGCCATTAATATCAGGGAACGCAGGGAGTGGGGACAGAGTGGAGCCTGGGCTCATCTGTCATTACTTAAAAGTTGACCCTCAGGACGGAGGGACGACAGCCTTCTCTCCCATCCTCAAACATGCAGAGATTCCTCGGAGGACAGTTACACAGGGTCAAAGGTCACCACTCATTTCCTTAGCTTTTCATAAAAATGATCAAACCTTTGCAGCTTGGACCTTTAATCAATTGTAATCTGGTGCACCTTGGCCATTGTATCACACAGCCTGAGGAGCAGTGTTTGAATTAAAAAGCACAGGCTCAGTCTGACTCCCCCGTGTGATTGATATTCATAGAGCTTTCTTATTTGTCTGCTGCAGCAGGGGTTAAAGCCCACTTCTGAAAACAGGCTACAAAGAAGTACAAAGACTTTTAACTTTGCTCGCACTGAGAGGGAGCTGGCGTGCAATTACCGTGCTTGTTTTATTCATTAATGTGCTTTATTTTATTGAAAATTATTTTACTTCAGTAAGCGCTTTGGCCTTTAGGCCCGGCAAACTGCAGCAAGCTGTGCCAAGATTGAGATCGCAACCCCAGCAGCTTTGGAGCAGATCGCTGAAAGCCCACTTTTCTGTAAATGTACAAAAGAAGAAAAGCGAGAAAAATAGCACGGAGTCATAGTTGTGCTGACATCTGTTTATGCCGGTCTCAGCTTTGAGAGAGAACACACCAACAGTTATGCTCATACATTTTCATCAAGCAAACTCAGTGCTAACGGACCATTAAAACAGTAATAGGATAACAGCAATTAAGCCCTGGGCCATGGGGGAGACGGAACCACTAGAGATAAAAGTGATGAGAGGAGGAGAGAGGAGAGGCACATTTGGGGGGAAAAAAAGAGAGAAATAAATGGGGAGACAAAAAACATTAGCGTAATAACAAAGTGGAAAGCATAATGTCATGTTGTCCTAGAAGCCTGA
>JBBMOC010000166.1:325825-349998 GCA_037975185.1 Centropyge bicolor | reverse complement strand
AACAGCTGAGCTTGGTGAAGGTGTGGAGACAAGGAGTGAGAGCTTAATCACTGATGCCAGAAGACACTGCCAGAGTGTGGCCATTAATGGCACCTGAACCATGAACAATGAGACCTGACCTGTGGAGGCAGTGGATTATGACGCTGCACCTCCATGAATAATTTGGACAGATCCAATAATGAAGCCATAAACAGGATCTTTCCCTGCCCTCAGATCAGTTAGGAGCAGGCAGAGATGGGAACCATTGATTTTCTCCATGGCCCTGGATGTTCTGTGGATCTCGTCTGCAGACTGCCAACTATGTGCATCAATACAGACGTGCCTGGCTTCGCCAATGGCACCCTTCAAAAGGTGTGAGGGGGAGGAGGGGGGCCTGTTTGTGTCCAGGGGTCATCTTATAAGTTACTTGTCCCGGTTTGCAGTCGATGAGAAACTGTCTTCAAGCTGATAAGGACAAATGTGTGCGCGTGTGTGTATTCGAGAAAAGTGAGAAACACTGACAGAGATAACATGTTCAAAAGCCAATGTGAGACTTGATAGAGAACATTTTTATCTGTGTTGGACCAACAGTCAAGATGCTGCTCTCGCCTGCTGTGGAGAAGTAAACAAAAACACTTTTTATAGATACAGGCAGGAAACTAACTTTACTAATCGCAATTCAAAAGGTAAAGAAAACAGCAGTGGTATTAAGATATGACAAAAAATTATCTCCAAAAAATGATGTCTGAGTTAATGATAAATCTTAATTTAAATTCATCTAAATTATTATTCATCTCTGATGTTGAGGTTTGTAATGTTTGTTACTACAATATTAATCTAAAGGTCAAACACGAGAATGTCTCTGTAGCCTACCGTATAAATTAATTATTACTGTTTTTAAACAATAAAAAAATGTATCCAGAAATGTGTGTGTGTGTGTGTGTGTGTGTGTGTGTGTGTGTGTGTGTGTGTGCCTGATGGCCTTAGTGTCTCCAGCTGTGCCAGTGAGAGAGCGGACATCTTCCATTAGATCTCTAATAAAGCTCAACCAGGTAAGAGTGAGCTGCCTAATCAGCCCTGTCACTACACACATCACCGACACTGTTTATGTTTTCAATTAGGCTTCTCGCCCAACGCTTTGTGTGTGTGTGTGTGTGTGTGTGTGCGTGTGTTTGAACCAATCACTTGTACAGGTTGCGGTGGAACAGCACTCAGCAGGTAATCATGGGCCTGTCAGTGACGTGCCATCACTGATGGGCATCCACCATTAATATTTATGATGCTCTGAATCAGCCCCACACTGAGCACTGTGACAGCAATCACCCCACTTTTTTAATATCCCCATCCAGATCAATTGTGATTAGCATTTCAAGGGCCTGGTGGAGCCACGCAGTCTGCTGAACTTCTCCTTGTTCTCAGAGACAGAGGGAGCGAGGCAGCAGAGTAAAACACAGCTGACACCGAGTTAAAGCCGAAATGAAATGTTTGCCATCTAACAACCAGAGTGGAGAGAAGCTGATGTCTTGCTCTTAAATGGAAAAAAAATGGAGGTGACACTGCCGGGGTTTTAAATATGAACAAAGAACTCCAGCAAACAATAAACAATTATCCAGGCGCTGGGAGTCACGTGGGGAGCCGGAGGAGAAGCAGGGGCCCAGACGGAAAACCATGACAAAAGTACCTGGGTAGGAATTTGCATGTCTTTATTGTTGATATGGGAAGTGACATTTCCTGGCATTAGATAGGCTTCGTGGCTCCTGTGAGCTCCCTCTCTTCTCCACCACTGCGCCGCTGCCATTTTAAAAACCTTTGTGTGGACTGAGCTGCTTTTGTCTTCTCCAAAAGACAAACCAATCTGCTTATCTGGAAATCCAGAGGGAGCGAAGGCGTGTGTTTCTGCAGATCAAAATAATGCGCAGGAGAGAATAGTAACCTTCTGAGGAGCTGAATGGGTGGGAGGAGGCAGACGCTGTGTCAATGCCGGTGTGTTATCGAGTGCGTTTACGTGTAAGAGAAAGCCTCTGCTGGCCTTGAGGCGCCCCCACAGATGTTTATTTGTAGTGACAGCGAGGCTTGTTCTCTCTGTGTTCCTATTTATCACACTGAGCTGATTGTATGGCTGCGGCCAGATCCCACAGAGACGACACAATCAGCCACCACAGATATGCATGAGTAAGCAATACAGCTCTATGAACTCACAGACTTCATCTATCAGCTCGGATCAGCAGTCCTCACCCACAAACATGAGTATAAGCAAAGAGGGGCAGCAGACCACGTCCTGAATCTGGAATCCTCATTTATTCCTCTTCACTATGTTTTATTTATGAGGGACGCACTGGAAGGTTCGAGGTAAATCCTAACAGATCATAGACGTTCGTGAAGCTCCGAGCGTGGAACAGTCATGTGAAAAACAAACCGATGACAGACACTAGCTGGCATTCTAGAAGAAAGGGACGGGGAAGAGCAGGCGGGGAGGAGCGGGGAGGAGCGGCTCCTTTGGGGAACAAAATGCTCTTTGCGGCTTTAGTGAAAATAATGACTCACCAAATGGAGCACTTTAAGGAAATTCACACTCAACTCTCTTGGCTCTCTTCCTTTTCCATTCTCTCTCTTCTCTGCTTCCCTCCCGCTCCTCGCTCCACTCTCACATTGTCTTTTCGCCTCCCATGAGGAATATCACAAGGCTCCCAAAAAAAGCACAGACACACTCGCTTCCACGCTAGTGTCTGCTAACACACACACACACACACACACACACTCATGCGTGCACCTCCATATACAGACATACAGATAGGTGGCATACACCTGCAAATCCCCAGTGTGAATCTTGACCTTTTCACATGAGTCATGTTTCCCATAAATATCTTCTTTTGTGTGCTTGCTTTTCAATGTGTCTATATGTGTTCTTGTCTCTGTCTGTATCGTGTGTGTCTCTGTGTGTGTGTCTCTGTCTCTCTGTGTTTCACTGCAGAGTTGACCTTTCCATCCCTGCTTTGTCCCAGATTAGAACTGACACCGCCCTCTGCTACAGACCAAACTGATATACATACTGACACACACACACACACACACACACACACACACACAGTTACAGGATGCATGCAGACACATTCAAAGCTGCACTGTTGACAGGTGAAAACCTTACATCTCCAAAATGTCACCTGTTAAGCATCTCCTTTGGAGCTTGATTAAAAATGCCTTTTGACATTTTCCTCCAAAAAGGAGTTTGGATAATTTTCTTGAATGACCAGACAGAAAAGCCTGTAATCATTCAACTTCATCCAACAAGACTGAACGTCTGCAGCCACACAGGTGTTTGTGAGAGGCTGCACTTTGAGCTAAATACTAACATTAGCATGCTAACAATGGCAAAGCTGACATACTGCACAGTAGATGTTATGTTTACCACGTCCACCAGCTCACATGTTAGCATGCTAATATATGCTCATCCTGAATTTAATGCCAGCAAGACGTTACGTGGGAAAGATGTGGACTGAAAAAACACCTGTTTGGAACATTCCACAGGTAAACAGGTTCATTACTAACAGGTGACAGGATCATGACTGGGTATGAAAGGTTCATCCTGGAAAGGGTGAGTTGTTCACAAGCGAGGATGGGGTCAAACACATGACTGTACAAAGGACATGGGCTCCAAACCCCACATGCCAATGTCCTGGTGGCCCTAGAGGAAAAAAATCCTAAAAGTCTTTCAGGTTCATCCTCTGGGCACCACGAATAGTTATATTTAGAGATATTGGAGATAGAGGTATTTTATTCAAGATGCACTCGCTGACTGTATGTCCACTAATGAAGATAATCATCAGGCTTCACAGAAGACATGGAGTAACTTGCAATCTAAGCCAATACAGCAACACTAATTGCTGTGGCTCCAGAAGTTAGTCCAGAGCTCCCTGAGTCAACTGGACCTGCTCAGCCATGAGGATGAGGATCTGTGTGGTGTTGGTGGTGGACGTGGCTCAGTCTCAGTGGGAGCGAGACCAGAGAATACAGCTCAGACTGAGCTGAGCAACACTCCATTTCACTGATCGCTGAGCAGCCTCTCAGCCACTGCCGCAGGGGGAAAAGCTCACTTACCTGCACAGAATGTGTGTTTCTGTCTGAGCGCGTGTGTGTGTGTGTGTGCACATATCTATCTATCCCTATCCATCTCTGACTGAGTGTGCAATATTGTTTTCTATCTTCCCATCTGTGTGAGTGAGTGTACGCAGGAGTGTGTGTGTGTGTGTGGGGGGGGGGGGGGTCTGAGGGGCTGTGCTCGTGCTCTTCTTCATGGCGCCGTTATCGGGTGACTAGCTGCTGGGACGATGGGTTTTCAGCCTGCTCATTTAGCCTGAGCACTGACCCTCATCGCTCATGGCTCTGGCATGGGAGGGGGGGGACAACAAAGTCAAAACCTCTGGATCGCACAAGGTTCAGGGCACATGTGACCATCACATAGACGTGTGTGTGTGTGTTTTTTTAATGTGCAACCATTTAGTAAAAAGGCGCACAGACAGAGAATAATGATGAAGAGGTCATTGTGAGAGAATTCTGCTTGCACAAACACACCTGTGTCCCTCTCATCTCAGACACATGAGCCGGTCATTTTACTGCCGACCTTGTCGACACCCTTCAAAAAGGTCTGTGTTTATCAGGCTCTGTTCACATAAAGTTTCAATGGAAGGAAGGACGAAATACCACAGTAGTTTAATACTCAGTATAGACAGTGCTATGGAAATACATATAACTTATTCATCGGTTTTCTATACCTGATTAGTTCTGTTATAGCCCCTCTGATGGAGGGTTTTTGTCATCGGTATTGGAGATTATCAAATATATATCGGCCAACAAGTTTGTTTTTTAAAGGATTGTGACGAGATACTGAGCAGCACATTTTAGGGCTGAAACATAAGCTTGTCATAAGCCTGTATATTTTGACATTTCTGTAATATAATTTCTTGCTATACTTGTTGTCTTGCTCTAAGTTGACATATACACCAATTCTGATGTAGTTGCACCGTCAAATATTAAGTAATAAATTGGTCAAGCCCATGTATCCGTTCAGAGGTGTACACCCTGGTGTGCACCACAGAGAGATGACCAGCCTATCAAAGACACAAACATGTTCACAGTTAAATTTAATGTTTCCACTTTCCTTAAGCTGAATGTCTTTGCACTATAAAAAGAAGAAAGTGATGCAACCACGGGGGAAAGCTTGAAAAACTCACACATAAAAACACCGGCATGGGGATTGGACCACAGGAGCGCCTTATCTTAAGGTGACATCTTTTTTTTTAATGACTGCCTACTGGAATCCCACGTGCCATCCCAAACACACACACAGGCTCAAACAAACAACAGAGAAGCAGCGGCACAAAAACATTTCACACAAATCCACACAGACATAAAACTGCAGATGCCATTGGTTGTATAATAAAGCCATTCCCTGCAGAGAGAAAAGAGCTACTGTATAGCCATGGGAGGAAGTGAATACGAGCAGTGAATATGTAATATGTATGAAAATGAGACCAACAGAACGGATCACAACAGAAAGGGAGGACGTCTTGGAAAAAGGATGGAGAGCGATCAGAGGGCAGCGGAGTGTGAGAGTTAGCCTGAGGAGTTAACATTTCATCAACTCTTATTGTCACTGTGTGAGCAGATGCTAAGAATAAACTGGGCTTTTGTGATTATCTTAGGAAAGATCCATATGGGATAAATATTAAAACAGCTGCCTCCGGTGCCTGGTGCAAAAGAGACAGAAGACAGAGGGGATGAAAAAGTGACAAACAGTTCATATGTGCCTGAAGAGGCTGGAACTGATACTGAATACATCCAAAAAGGTTCCCAAACACAGTGATGTGAAACCAGGAGGGACTTCTGCTGGTTGTTATTTTACCATCTCTACATGCAGACGACGCTTCGTTTCTCATTTTAGAATCAAAAGCATGATATGGCTTCAACTTAAATCCCCCTGACATTATATTGAGTTCAGCTAATGACTGCTTAGTATCACTGTGTCAGGACACCGTGAAGACAGCAAGCACAGATTAAAAAGAACGGAAGGAAGAAAATGGTGTGACTGATGAGGAGCTCTTATAAACATGCTGATTCATTCATCTGCGAGCGCCGGGAAGCACTTCCTTTGGGAAAGAGGGGTCAAACACATTAGCTCCCTGCATTGAGCGAGTGCAGTGCTTTTAGAGAAGTGCTCGTGCTGTCAGGGATGCATCACCTCTGCCTCCTCCCAGCGTCTCCCAGGACAAAGTGACAGAACTCCAGGGAGCATGCTCAGACAAAATGCAAATTTACTTCCATTTCATTCAAAGACTAACTTAAAAGACAATAAAGTGCATGCATGTATTCAGGTGTCACAGGGCACCTATGAAGCTTCACACTGCATGTGCTGTCACAGGTAAACAAAGAAGGCAGGAAATAATAATAAAAGCTTGTAAAATAAAACAGTGCATTCCACAGGGATGTGTTTTTTAATTAGCGCTGTGTAATCACATGTGAGCCTGGCACTGGGATATTTAGAGTTAATAAACTTTTCATATTACTTTTATGTTTCATGCATTTTTCAGAAATCCCCACAGCCCTCTATCAAAGGCCTGGAGGTCTTACTAATCAGAGCCCAGCTTTTTATGAACACATCAATATTAATACAAAAACACAAGTGTGGATTAACACAACTTTAATGCCTGCTGATACAAGTGATTCTGTGGCCTGGTATAATTAATGGAAAGGACTGTAGTTTATATTGCATGTTAACATTCCCCTCAGGAGTGTGTATGAGTCACGGAGTCAATGGCGAGTTCCCAGGGCTGGTAACACGCTGTAATTAAGTCAAACACTTGAACACGCAGACACAGTCTCTACGTTAAGTTTCACAGCTCCCCCACTTTAAATCTCTGAGTATCCCAACTCTTGTATTGACAAATGATACATAACTAGTTTTCCTCTGCAGCTGGTCAAACTAATCACATCTGCCTCAACATCATCTCAAGCCACCAACACAACAACATGGATTATTTGAATGTTATCACAGTGACTCAGGCCCAGTTCACTAGTCCCTGAAAACTGACGAGTGGAAAAGAGAGATTTCAGCTTGTGACGTCAGAGAGTGCGCTGCTATCTCCTTTGTTTACACCACTCTGGTTACATCCTGCCTGTGATGACAGAGGTGTGGGCTCATCTCAGAAGGGCACCGCTGTCGGATGTTGGCCGTGTTTTTTCTGAATTTTGTTAACTTTATTTTCAAATCTCATACTGCAGAATAATTCCACTGTCAGTGCACATGATTCCCCCACACACCTCTGATGTTCACTGCTGCAGTAAATAGTCTTGAGTGACTCAAGGTTTTTTTTTTTTTGAATATGCATAATTATGACAGCCTTGCTGGTGGTGCAACATGTGTGGTGTTTCAATCACATTTTAGTCATCCTGTATTTTGCAAGAAAAAAAATACACTTATATTCTGAATCATCCTCAAGCCTGAAAAAAAAAATCTGAGATTTAGCTTTTTGGCTGCTTCGCTCAGCCCTCAGTCAAAGTGCTGCCGAACACTCCCGGGGTCAATTAATCATCTTTATAATTCTTCTTCACTGGAGGTGAACTTTCTCCACACCTTCCTATTTCTCTGCCAGTCAAACATGCCCACAGCCAGCCAGGCGCTGGAATCAAGAGCAATCATTGCGTGAAATGCACACTCCAGCTCCACGCCTCAGCACCGAGGTCCCGCAGCAGGAAACCATCCTTTGCCATGGCCAAGTGAGGCCAAGCCCCCTGAGTAATTATAGATCTCATTTAATACATCTTATTCAAATGTGTCATTATGCCCAATGGGCTAATGCAGCTGAACTGTGGGCTGCAGGAAGTAGTAGATAAATTCACAGGCTGGAGTGGATGTTGCTTTCAGAATGTCTCTGTGGACGGTGTGGAGGCGGCCATGTTTAATGCAGGGAGTGATGAGAACTGCACATATGTTTCCCCTTTGTTTTTAGTTACATCATGTGAGTGTGTGTGTGTGTGTGCGTGTGCGTGTGTATAGAGTGCGCAAACCATTAGAGGAATTCAGAATAATTGATATTTTCATCACAGCATCTGAGCTCCTTAAACAGCTGACAGGCTCAGATGAGGTCACGGAGCTAAACTTCATGTCACTTCCCATTTCCCGTGTAACAGGTCTGTAGGCAATGTTATCACGAGGCCTCTGGAGCTCAAATGGACTTGTATAATCAGCTGGTGAAAATGATTTTGGAAATTGCCTTTTATTATTAGAAGCACTCCATTACATCCTGATATAAATACATGAACTGCACTGTGTGAAAGGTGCTAATGTTTCCCCATCCTCCTCCTCCAAACCCCGCCCTCTTCTAGCCAGAGCCTCCGAAAAATAGCATGCGTGCAAAATGTATTGGCTGCGTTGACAGCCCGTGTCTCGACTGGGTTGGTGGCTAAATGAAAAGGTATGAAATTAAACAAATGAAGTCTGCTCTTTGACTGGCTCACAGCCTCGACGCCTGTCGCTGCTGCTTAGTGTGATGCCGGGGGTGCAGAGGGGGGAGGGGGGGTGAGGATGAGAGGGGCCTGTGGTGAAGAAGCCGAGCCTGGACATCAACTGTCAAGCCTGGACATGACGCTCAGCAGGCCTAAGGGATACCAGCAGAGCAAAGACAGCTGAAGAAGAGAAACAGACAAGGAAGCAGAGGACGAAAAGACAAGAGAGAGAGACGGAGCGGGATGAAGACAGAAAGAGGGACAAATGGAAAGAGAGAACATAGCTAGAGGTAACTGAAAAATAAGAGGGAAAAGGGGGGGGGGGCGCCTTCAAGTGTTGAAGCACTTGAAATTTATTGCAAATAACTGCTCCTGATGCTCCGCCGTTTCAATTTCACACAACACAATTCCACAGCTCTGGAGCAAATGTGTCCCTGTCAGCATCACTTAGTGCTTCCACTGCTCCCTACCTCACACCTCTGCCTCTGCCCCTCCCTCTGCCTGCTCCTCTCCTCTCTCTCTTTCTCCTGCCCCTCTCACCTTATCTCTCCCATCTCTTTTTAATGTTCTTTTTAAATGGTCAGGCCGCAGCAGACAGATAGAGAGAGGTGGGAAATGGGCAGCCAATGAGCGAGGAAAAAGACAATAGACAATAGAAAAATGGCGCAAAATGGAAAGAGGAGGAGACACAGAGAGAGAGAGAGAGAGAGAGAGAGAGAGCGAGAGAGAGAGAGAGAAAGGAGAGAGAGAGAGAGAGAGAGAGAGAGAGGGGAATGTGAAAAAAGTTAACTTACAAGAAACTATTCTGTTATGAACTCTATTGTCGGAGAGAGAAAAAGAAAAAAAGAGTGAAGCCAAAGTTAAAGCACAAATGAGATGTGCAGCAACCAGAGGAAGCCTATTAAAGCTTTGGTAATAAAAGAGTGACTGTTCATTAGTGGGCTGACACCAAACTGTCCTTTATTCAAGGTTCTGACACCAGATACTCACCACAGTCGCTTCCCTGCGCCCTCACCACAGTGGGTGAGGCAGGTTGGAGGGGGGGAGGGAGAGATAAAGGCTAGGCTAAGAAGAATATTATTCATTTGGGCCATGTTGTGAATAATTTATCTCCTGGATGAGGAGCAACTCTGGATCCATAATGAGGCGGAGGCCAATGTTTGGAAGACTTTCATCTTATCCTGGCATTAAAATCACCAAATAAAAGCTCCAGTGTAACTTTAACTGTCTCTCTATATCCTGGATCTGCACATGCACACACACACACACACTCACACTGACAGAGAGTCCACAGCACGACGAAGCATCTGGATGAGAATCAGCAGTTCACTACATGCCACACCACCGCTGCATTAACACTGTACGCTTCAGCAGCAGCAGCGGCAGCGTGAGCACTGGCAGCAGCACCTGAGTGGCAGCAAGAATCAGTCAGCGAATCAGCCTGAGAGACGAGTGTGGAGGCAGAGAGAGGAGCAGCAAAGACAAGGAAGAGCAGAGAGAGAGCGCTGCACTCCGGTCTGCAGTGGTTTGATAAGACTTATTATTTCATTATCTCTCCCTGGGCCCAGTCCTGAGCTGGCATACACAGGCACACGCACACATACACATACAGTACATACAGATACAGGCATACACACACAGAGGAGATAGAGAGGAGGGGGGGGGCAGCGAAGAAGAGAATGCAGATTAAGGACATTTTAATGAGTGGAATAAGAAAAACAGGCCACAGAGCATTTATTACAAGTTAGTACTGTTCCACCTTTTACTACTAGCCCATTTATTTGGCCATGTTTCTCTCTCTCTCTCTCTCTCTCTCTCTCTCTCTCTCACACACACACACACACACACACACACACACACACACACACACACACACACACACACACACACACACACACACACACAGGCACACAGGCACACAGGCACACAGGCACACAGCACAACATGTGTCTGCAGTCCTGACTGGGAGGTGCATGCATCTGCCTGGATGGTATAAAAGAGGCACTTCCTGCTTGGCCGATCGATGTCTGCTGAAATACTAAGGATCAACTTATGGAGCAACATCTGTTCTATGACTGAATTTATCACAATAACCGAAATCTGATTTATCAATATGAAATGCTACTATGATACCCAGACCTCTGTCTCTCTCTTGGAATTGTTGAAGAAGAAGTTTGGTCACAGCAGGTCATTACCCATCACCGTCAGCACTGTAAGCAAATTGAATTCTTCCCTTCTGTCGTCAGCTTGGTCGACCAGTTCAGGAGGACCTGGATTCAGTTCAGAGTGTGATGGGCTGTTTGATGTTGGTACCATATCCTCAGTGGGATGTTTGTCCCCATTAGAGATTTATTTGTCCCGCTGTCTGGCGTGGAGCCAAGCTGAAGCTGCAGGCTTCATTTCTTAAAGCTCCAAACCGCCGTCGCTGGAAAGCTTGGAATACACACCAGATACACTCGCACAGAAATCCCAAAAGACACAAATAGACCAAGTGTCATTCCCATCTTTGACCCCACATTAACAAAATAGAATCTAAAAACAAAGTTTTTAGAATTCCATAGTTGACATCCAAAATGTGCAGTGGAACATAAATATGGCTGAATATTGAAATTGTTGGCTTGTCTTGTTGTTTTTCACATGGGAGAGTTCAGGGTCATGAAAGGGACACATCAACTTCACATCAGGAAGCTCCAGCTGACAGAGCAGGAGCAGGAACGGACCACACTCCTGACATGTTCAGGACATGTCAAAACAAAGCCATGACAACAGATGTGGAATCACTGGTGCATATTAAGGATATGCACTGACAGGTCTATGTACTGTAGCACAACACAAGACTCAGCACATGCACGCTGAGGTGCACACACACCTGGCACGAGCAGCAGTGAAGATGCATGGAGCTCTTCTTTCCTCACTGGAAGCAACTTGTCATCCAGCTGACAAACATCTCCTGTTTCCTTCCATGAACGTTTTCTCACATTTAGTTTCTACACTTCCTACACTGCCTTCTCCCACCTACAGGAAGATGTGAGGAAGAGACAGGGAGGAGTCAGAGGAACAAGTCATACCTTCCATTCAAGCTTCCTCTGAAGCTGTGTCACTGACTGATGACGACGCACAGCTGGAGCAGCTGTCAGTCACTTTGTATTTGCACATTCAGCACTGTTAGCACAATTTTCTTTTCAGTCATGTCCTCCCACATGAAGAGAGGAAGCCATCTTGGAAACAATGGTGTGGACAAGAAGAGTGAGAAAATCATTTATATGCTTCTGGTAATTCACAGCTATAGTTTTCAGATAATTTTTATCAACTGATGAAGCAGGAAACAAATGAAATGTAAAGAAGCCTCCTCTGGAAAGCTTCCTTTCTTCTTGCTCGTCCAAGAGGAGTTAAGGGAAGTGGAGAATCCTCAGTGATTGTGGACCTGATTAATTTGTGAGTAACAGAGATGAAGCCGATACGTCACAGTCACAGATGATGAGCTGTCACTTCCTGCTTCACTGGTGAGATACATTAACGGAGCACAAACGAGGGTAAAGAAGGTGGTGGGCAGGGTGGGGGCCGACTCTTCACCAAACAATGCTGCTTGAAAGACTGAGTGGTGGCGTGCCAAACGCGGGCAGACTTGAGTGCATGCACGACTGTGTGGGCACTTCTGAGACAGGCGTGTTGGAGGAAGAGGGAAAGAGCAGGTTGTGAGCCGGCTGTGCGAGTGAAACAGTAATAGCTTTGACATTTTTGCAACACCATTTTTATGTAGCTCTACAAAGTGCCGGGTACAAAGGGGTGAGCAGCTGAGAACAGAGAGGAGGAAACTTTAAATGCTCCCCTTGTATGAAAACTGCAGTGTAATTATAATAAAAATGCTCAGAAGATGAAGAGTAATTGTTGAAATAGTTTTTGCTCTTTTGAATTCAGCATGAGCTCCACAGTCCTTTCTCTCTGCACTGACCCACCTCGCTCTGTGTGTCCCCGGGGCAGGTGGAGCTCAGGAGAGTGGGTGTGTGTGTGTGTGTGTGGGGGGGGGGGGGGTTGGCAGGAAACATGCGGCCATGCTCAGCCCTTCATACTTCATTAGTGTCTCCTGTTTGCTCCCTACCCTTTTTTCTCCATCCGTTCCCATCCCACAGTCGTCCCGACCTCATTTATCGCCACAGTCTCGTGGGGAATCAGCTCTCCCTCAGGGATGGCCAACACAGAAAAAGTGTGAGCTGTGCGTGTCTGTGTGCTTCCACCATGCACCTGAGTGACACAGTGGTGCTGCAGAGCGCTGAAGCCCAAACATTTGGTGGCTCCAAGCCCCCCCTCGATCATGCCTTATGCTCTGGATCTCACTCCTCCTCCTCCTCTTTGTTCGTCCATATCTCAGAGGTATGAAACACCATGACACCAGCAAAGCTTGGAGTCCCTCTCTCGACCCCTCCCACTCGAGCACTTCACCTCACAAAGAGGCCACTGCTCCTACACTGTGGCTTTGGTCTGTTATATAAAGTCAAATATTTTAAAACACACATGATGAGCCTGCAGGTAAGAATTCAAATGCTAAAGCTCTTCGTGGATGTGCGTGCCGAACCTGCCCCCGCCCTGATGAAAAGCAGCAGGTGCACACACACATTCACACCTATATATAAACCAGGGGGAAATGAATGAGTGGTTGTGCACTGCAGCCCAGCCTCTGTGACCCTTTTAGCACCCTTCAACTCCCTCTTTCACTCACAGTACAACAGCCTCATCCCTCACTCCGGTGTCACACAAAGCCTTTGACCAGAATCACGTGTGTGCGTACTGGAGAGTGTGGCAGAAACACAGCTGGATTAGCAGCACTCAGAGAAACAGAGAGAGTACTACAGCTGATGTCGGAGCAGCTTGTTATGGGGTCACTACACAACATAGGTAATGGAACCACATGACAGCATTTAAGAGAATGTAATACAAGTAAATCGTGTCAAGGTCTAAGACATATTTTATCTTTTAATACAGAAGAAAAATTAAATGACAATTTTCTTTATAAATTGCAGGTAGCCTTGACCCGCTGATATTTCTATTCCACACTTCATTTCCTGGATAAACAAGTTTTTAAAAAGGAAATACATCTCCACAAGGAGCATTATGTATCTATGTATGTGTGGAAATCACATTTACACCTGCAAATTGGATAGAAATTCACCTGCTATCTCACACTGATTGGAGCCAATGTAACGGTTTTCTTCACCTAACTGAGCTTGAAAAGGCTGATAATTGAATGAATTTACCCAGTGTTCTCTCTAGGCAGGAGACAAAGGGAAGTCTTTTCTCACAAAGACAGATAAAGCGTGGTGTTCCCACAGCTGAAGCATTTGTTTCAGACATGTCGTAACATCCACCCTCACTACCCCAGACGAGCTAAAGCCACATCTCACGGTGCTGAAATGTGAACACTTGTAGAGGTTTGTTCCCACAACATTCCCAGTGCTGCTAACCATGGAAAGAGGCTAAAGACGGTAACCTTTAAGGAGCAGAGAATAATCCCACAGCCTGTCCCTGTGCTCCAGGACAAAGTGGCCATATTGGCCTCTGTATCACATCCACACAGCACCAAACATTCCTCATGGCCCCTCCAGGAAAACTCAATAGCCACAATGTAATAAGAATGGGGTGAAAGGCATGGTCAAAAAACAAATGTTTACTGGCCACGTTAGCTGACTGTCACCGGGGATGCATTATGCTGGCCGGGACTATGAAAGGTTCACAATGTATTCAGTACATCAGGTTGCTTTTAACAGTCACTACCTACACTGTGGGACTCAAGCCAAGGCCTTGTCACTGAGATAGATCTGTGATTACTGTATAAAGCAGAGCGAGGAGTCTTTGCCCAGGAGAAACAAAAGCAGACACAGAGGGAAGATCAAGGATCAGAGCAATAATGTAGAGAGGAGAGAGAGTGGAGAGGGAGGGACGAACGCGGAGCCGAACAGATTGAAAGTGTCAGTGCCCCACTTTACAGCAGATGGGGATTTCACGATGCACAGCTCTCCTCTCGTTCTCTATTTACTATTCTCCCACTTAGGCTTAGCGAGAAGCAACTCTTTAGTAAGACTGTCATGGCTCTTGTATAAATACATTCATATTCTGCTGCACAAACAAGTGCAACACAATTCAGTGCAGTGATATGAATTCGTCAGCAGCAATATATGGTTACTTGTGTCTATAACAATAAATAACAGCAAACACACGGGCGCACAGATATTCTCTCCAAGCAAAAGATACCACAGGCATTACAGTGTAATTGGCTTGATACGCACACACACACACACACACACACACATCCTGCTGCCTCCATCCTCAAGGACTGCTGTGGGTTCAGGCGGAGAGCACCCAGCTTGGTAATGAGGGAGAAAACTAATATTTGGAGTGCATTAATATTGTTGATCTGAGGTGGCGCTGAGGCTAAGCACACCAGCCAACGCTTGTTTGTGAAATATGCTGGTGTTTGTGTATTGGAAGTGCAGCGGCGGCCAGGCGGAGAGCATCACTCAGCCATACGCTGGGCAGCTGAACCCTGCAGATCCGCTCGCACGCACTCCACAGCAATCCATCCTCAACCCCCCATTACTCGCAGTGTATGTGTGCAGATGCATGTGGCATCGCGCACGCAGACATCACCAGATGCTCACTGACGGAGTAGGAATAGGAAATTGAACCAATTTACAACTGAGTTTTTTCATATACATCAACATGTCTTAACAACTGCTTCTTCTCTCTTCCCTTTCTGAGAGTGATGAACTGAAACCTCACTGTCAAATTATAAAACCAGACTGGGCTTTTTTACCCCCAAGAAAATCAAAGAGCTTTCACATTTAGAGTTTTTATTTGCAAAGAAAAATACATGATTTGCCATTTACCGCTGACATTTACAAAAAAAAAATAAAAAAATCATAATTTAACAAAATAAGGCTGAATATGAAACCATAGTTGATTATTTTCCAGATTAATATTTGAAGTGCAAATATTCTGTGGTTTGAGTTTGCTTTAATTTAATTACTGCACTTTGAAGAATGTCTCCATTCCACTTTATTTTACTTTAAGCATAAGCATAAATTGCAGTGAGCAATGTCATCTTGCAGCAGGAAATGGTACAAAATTGAATGAAAACACATTAAATTCTGATTTGGATAAAAATGATTTTTTTTGGTTGAAAATGCAAAAAAAAACACCTGTTTCAAACTTCACTGTAGCATCAACACCAAACTCCAAAAAATCAGGTGTTTAACTTCATATATTCAGTTAATTTGAATGTAAAATAAGCTGAATATGTTTTACTGTTTTACCATAGCAGCAAATTCCTTTGACTAAAGACATAACAGTCAGATATATAGTAACAGACACGCCTGCACTCCAGCACCTTTCCTACACACAAAATGATACATGAAGACCTGGCTTAGCATTTCATGCCTTTTCTGTGGTCTTTTAAACAACAGAGAGAATTTAAAAAAGCTCTCAAGTGCAGCGGTTTCCCTGCTGTGACAGTCAAAAGAGCAGAGGAGGTGCTGATAGTTTGTAAGGAATTTGGCCTGAGGTCACCTGGAAGAATCCAGAAGGATACATGGGGTGTCACTTCCATTTATTCCTGCCTGCAATAGTCTGGTTTATAGTGTTATGGTGAATCTGCTGAGCAGAGGGAGGGAAGGTAAAAGGGGGGGGCGGGGGGGATGGTGTATTTGAAATGTTATTTCTCCTTTGCAGAAAGAGGAAATGTGTGTGACTTAACTGTGACACAATTTCTAATGATGCCCTCTCCTCTAACTAGGAGCACAGGGATGACCTGCTGAGCCCATTGTCTCCTTGTCTCAATCACTGGTACGTCAGTGAGGCCAGTGCCAGGTCACGCACACACACATTTGTCTTGTGTCCGCGCCAAAGCAAAGGTGACAGGGATGACACCATAACAAGGATGACTCACCCCTTCAAGCTGGGCACAGAAATCAGCCATTTGCATTTGCCAGCCTTAGGTTAATTTGTTTTGACTGGTGAAATTAAAAAAAAGTTGTGGAAAAAAACGTAATTACCTCCTGTTGTTTTTTTTGTTGTTTTTTTTTTTTGTCCCTGCTGTAGGACATCCAGATCCTGGTGGACAGTGTGTGTCTCTATTAATAACTGTTATTTGAGCTCTCTTACCTCACTGGACTGCCTGATTAAAAATGAAATGAAAACTCTAATGAAGATGATTATCTCTCTGGCCACCAAAATTTCCCCAGCGTGCTAAAGAGGCCAAATGTGGCCCAGTCCCGAACCTCCTTTAAACCACCAACCACCCCCACCCCCTACACACACACACACACACACACACACACACACACACACACACACACAGAGCCCCTGGCAAACACAGCCTTCATACAGACTGTATCTCCAGCGCCGCAGTGTCAGGCTGCATCAAGGCCTGGTGCAAGCATTAGCACATGTGGCTAACCAGGAAGGCTGCAGATTGAATTACGACTCAGCCTCATGTGGGCAGAATGAGCTGAAACACATGTGTCGCCGTCACTGATTTAATGAGCGCATTAAGCACATCAGCACACTCACCATAAAGCGTCTGCACAGACATCTGTATGATGTCGGAATAACGAATCCTCGAACTAGACGTGAGTGAAACCAGTGCATCTCATTTGCTTGTTTCTCTGTGGAGAGACGTCAGGTTAAGGTCAGGCTATCTGGAAAAGATCAGGTCCAGGTCATTATTTGCCCCGTCTGTACTAAAATGCATTTGAGATGTTAAAAGTTTAAAAGTTAAGGTCACAATGTTGCAGATAAAGATGTATTTTCTAGACTATGAAAAAGGACCAACAACATACCCACTTCTTCTCACTTTCCTTGGCACTGGGAGAAGGTGGGCTATAAGCTGTATGAACATGCTGCATCGATCGTTTTTCCAATCCACTTCAGATGAAATCACATCCACTTCCAAACAACAAAGGCCTCAACGGCTGCATTCCCATGACGACCATTCATGTGCTGTCACCAACACCAGCTAATTCTTGTGTGTTAAACAGTAAATTCACCAATTTTCAACATTTTTATTTATTTATTCTATGCAGCTACTGCAGCTGTCTATATTATCTACATCACATAAACTTTATTATGAATAACAGTCAAGCATGGATCCATAGGTTTTGTATGTTTGTCTGACATCACCCAAGTTTCCAGATCATCTATGAAACAATCTACAGACACAATCTACACACCTGGCAACCCACAACCCGATTCAAGGTGCATTGCTTCTCTCTGGGCAAGCAAACTTAACATAGCACTTTGGCTATTGTCAAAATGTCGAGGCAGGATATCATCAATATTTCTCAAACAAACTCAAACGGCAGTAAGGCCGAACACGCACAGACAAAGCCGCAGCTACACACCAACAACAGGGACATGTGGCAAAGGGAGCAGTTAGCACAATAGCATGTTAGCTAGCGAGCTTCAGTTGGCCCAGATCAATAGTTATTTACTCCCTCCAGCTGGCTGGGGACAAAGAGAGAAAGAGGAAGAAGGGAGAGGGAATACTGTATGTGTGTGAGTGAGAGAGAGATGCTGAGTAGCAAGGCAATCAATTTCAGTTGTAAGAGGAAAAAAACTCAGTCCAATGCTGCAAGGAAATGAGAAAATATCTGAAGTAAAAAGCAACTAATAAATGTCAAACCATGTGTTCTTTTATAATCACTCCATCCATCTTGCTCCACATGCTGTACATACTGCGTGTGTATGTGTGAGCAGCCTGGTGGAACCGACCTGGGCTTGATTGGCTGATTCACAGAAGAAATGCCAGTATCATTCTCTGGAGCAAAGAGTGGGCAGATGAATGGGGAAGAGACAGCATGTAAAAAGGTGTGTGGGTATGAACATGTGTGAGCTTCCATGTGCACAGGCTATCAGTGAGTCTGTGTGGAGGAGTGTGCTGGAGAGGTGAAGAGGTGCACAAATGAGGGACTGTATTGGCCAGCCTGGACCGGGAGAGACTGAGATGGCGAGGGCAAGAAGATAAGAGGGCCACAGCAAACAAGTCAGAGCAAGTAATGGAAAAAGGAGGGGTTGGAGAGAGAGAACGAGGGAGAGAGTGAGAGAGGTGCAGGGTGGGAATGAATACCTGGGACAGTCAGAGAGGAATGGGGGGGGGGGCCTGACATGCAGTCCACCCGTCCTGATGCTTGAACCAGTGTTGCTCCGTCGTGCTCGGCTGTACAGGCTCAGACGGAGACGGCACGGACACACATTAGAGGTTACATCCCATCTTACAATACCGGCCCTGTAATTGAATCTAAATTAAAGCCAGTGCTCAAATAATCCATCCCACAGATCTTTGCTGAGCATGTTACAACCAAAGGCCGAGCTCTGTGCCGTGCAGTACATTAAAACCATCCATTAGCATGAATAAATCGCCTAACAAGATATGAAGTGGCACTCCACACTGGATTCTCCTCCGCACAAGGAGAGCCCAATGCACCCTGGGATATGGAGGGAGAGGAGGAGGAAGCGAGATAGTCCAATCACTGTCAGCGGCTATGAATTATACATGAGTTGTAGTTTTAACACTGTCGGCTCACTCCCCCGTTTTGTCACTATTAAATATTCACACCAACATCTTTGTAGGCCATTGTTAATTACTCATCACAACAACAAAAGGTCCCAACCGGAAACTGCCGGTGCAAGCCTCCTTCACTGTGTGTATGAAGCTCACAGACAGCCCTATCACATCAGATGGGTGGTGACACGTCCTCCCGTTCCTTAGCAGACACTGAAATCTGTGCTCTTGTACACACTGTTCACTACCTTAGGCAAAATGTAAACATTTCCATTTCCAATTGAGTAAGTATCACTTTGTTAAACTGGCGAGAGTAGACCCTGTTTTCGAGAGGTTTTCAGGGGCAGCTTCCTCACTGATCCAGAATCCAGGGCCGAGTCACGGTGAGCACATTACTGAACCGGCGTGTTTGGTATGTGTGGATTTTACTTTAGACAGGCAAACATTCAAAAAAGTTTGGAAAGAACAGGGAGAAAGGACAGAGAAGTTTTGAGATGCTAAAGAGTCAAAGGGCATTGTTCATATTCTCTACTGGACTTCAGAGTTGGCAAACTGGCCAAAAAGCAGCAGGGCTGAATATGGAGCGTTTGGATTATCTGACCAGGCTCGAGGTAGTTTCATGTACCAAACCTCTATTGCAAACACGAAACAGTAGAACTGAATCAAGTGATAAATGGTAAGTGAAACAAAATAGCAATCAATTTTGATACTGAGGCTACAAATATTTGGGCACTTGACAGCTGTTACTGGTTTTGCTGTCAGTCCTATTTCCAAAATGATAAATGTATAAATTCAATTTGGTGGCCTGATGAAAAGCCTGTCAATTTTTTTAACAATGTACTTAAAAACACTAACATCTACATTCAATTGTGAATTTTCACACTCAGAGCTGAAATTCCACATCAGACCTTCCATATACTGATGAGCACTTGTACTGGAGTCACTCTTGCTTTTGCATTAGGTGTATAAACATTAAAGCAGAGCTATATAAGTTGTAATACACACATGCATGTAACACAGACTGTAAACATGAAAATAAACATAGACATATCTAGTGTCTATGTCTACCTACTGACAGAGTCAAAATCTGACTGTGGCTATGGTTCTGTCTGGTAACTTGTTGGAGAAAAAGCGTTTCCTCTTTTGACCCATCTGGCAACATCAGATAGGAGACACAGAATAATGCCAGAGTTCTGAAAAACGCCCTTTGAAAAACATTGTTTTTTGCCAAGGGAGAGAACAAAGTGAGCAGGCAAGAAGTGTTTTGCCCCCAGAAGCTGAAATTTTCACACTTTAATCCTGAGCTAAGTGCCAACGCACAGGAACCTTGAGCTGTGTGGCTTTACTCTACTGGCCTGGCTAACAAGGCTGCAGGGACATGCTGGAAAGTCACAAGGCAGAAAGTGCAGAAATGCCTCTTAAAAATACAATCTGTATTTTGTCACACTGAGCACTGCGAGTGTATCCACACGTGTAAATTTGGATTTGCACAAATGTATGATAATGTTTAATAGCGGCCCGGCCTGGTTCCATTTCTCCAGTCAAGCAAAGTGACCAGAAGTGAAGGCATGTGTGAGTGTGCATGTGTGTGTTGAGGGCGGTGGCAGTGGAGAAGGGGGGGGGGGGGGATGGTGTAAACACGCCAGCCTACATGGATTGGGCTAATATCCAGTTTGTTCCCTCTCGCCTCAGCTCCACGGTGGCTGCAACGCAATTTCTTCCAATTGACCTCCCTGCCACCGGCACAATCACTCTCCACCGGAGACACAACGGCCCCAGAATACGGAGCAGGCGGCAGCGCAGGCTGACGCTGGAGGAGCCAGCACTGAAAGGAGGTGGGGATTGAACCAACCACGAGGCGGAAATGAGATGAATTAGAGAGCGGGAAGGAGGAGGCACAGGGAGGTGAGAGAGTAAATTTATTCTGTGGTGTAGTGGCAGTGACAAAGCACAAACATTTAGAGATCAGCTGAGGAGGAAATTAGAAGCATTACAGCCAGCCCCGGTTGTTTCCAGCTTTCCTTCTGTCGGACTTTTAGTAGTTTCAGTCTGAATGGCATTAATGAAACCGTAGAACTGTAAGTTAACTGGGAGAAAAAAACATGTAAAAGGCTGACCTCAGCTGGAAACTTGTAGGTGGATGATTCAAGCTTTTTGACAATTACAGGAGAGCCGGATCGTGTCAGTATACAAATGTCTAGAAGCAACAGTGCAATAATACAAACATGAGGGAATTGCCCAAAGGCCAGGAACCAGATTTATGAGAGCAATAGCCCAGCCAGAGGCTAAAAGGCTTTATAACGGCAAAGGATTTCCAATAAAAGTGAGGTTGGAGCCTTCTAAGAGCAGCACTCTCCAGTAATAGGATTAGTAGAAGTCAAGAGCACGGCCATCTTAACTTTTTATGTTGCAGAAATCGCTGAGAAGCATCTCTGCCACAGCCAATACAGCTGTGCTGATGGTGCAAGAAAAACCTCCACCTGCTCCATGACGCTCAGCTCAGGCCCTTTGAACTCCAACACACACAGGCACACATGTGCTCTTCCATGTCAATGAAGGGCAGGAAACAAGCGCTGGGTGTGATCTGTAACATTCCTCTGACTTGTGTCCGTGTTGAGAGAGGAGGAGAGCGAGGAGGAGTGGATGGAGCAGAGTCCAGGAGACGTGAAGGGATGGTTGAAAATGACTAATACGTGGAGTAATGAATTGATGGCTCCCGGCTTATCTCTCACTCCATTCAACACAAACTGCTGACTGCACCATGTTTCCCCCCGCTCCCCTCCCCTCCCCTCCCCCAACACCCCCTCTCCCCCCAACCTTGCTCGTGGCAACTCTCTGGTGCCGGTTCTTCTCATTTCTTTAAATGTTAAATGAACTTAGCGCGATGCATCAGTGAGTTCATT
Source organism: Centropyge bicolor (assembly GCA_037975185.1). NCBI lineage: Eukaryota > Metazoa > Chordata > Actinopteri > Pomacanthidae > Centropyge > Centropyge bicolor. Next base: position 328,065 of record JBBMOC010000166.1, on the reverse strand, counting down.
TTCCTGCTCTGCACATGAAAGGACGGCGCCGGTGCACCTGAGCGTCGGCCACATGTCTGCGCTCGCCACACATTTCCCTTTTACACAGGAGTAAAATCATTGATTGTTTTTTGTCCACCTCACTCTCCTGTATCCCGGCCTGCAGACTCAGTCCGGTGTTCTCTCTCTCTCTCTCTCTCTCTCTCTCTCCCTCTCTCGCCCTCTGTCTCTCTGTGCTGCTCAGCTGAATTTCTAAGAGCCGGTGTGTTTGGCTCTCCATTAAACTCAGTGAGCCAGCAGACGAGCAGGGCATCCTCACTGCAACTGTTTATGTGAATGTGTGGAAGCATGTTGGCTCGCATGCATTCATTTGTGTGTGTGCATATAGGTATGTTCACACACACACGTGTCTGTGTGCACAATGGGGGCATGCTGCTGTTTTCCTCTCTGTCCTGAGAGGATCCTTAAGTGCAGCCCGCGTCTTCACCCACAATGCCGAGTCGGCTCATTTCTGCACCTTTCCCATCCTCCCTAATGGCTTGATGGTTCTTCCAGCTCCGAGGTCTGGCTGTCTAAATCACCATGCCACAGTCCCTGCGTACCAGTGGAAAACAGAGCAGCCCCTTAGCTTTCTGGGAGCATTCACACTGCTGACGGCTCTCTGCTGCAGCACTGCTCACCACTGGAAACTGAGGTGCAGAAGGACGGAGGAGACGAGAGCGGTGGAATTGTGCAGAGATTTAATTCACTCTGGAGGAGATGGCAGCTTAATGTATATAAATGCAGTATAAGGAGAGCAATGAGGAGAGAGGAGCAGTTCCAAGAAATGGAACCAAAAGCCTTGATTAAGCCTTTATGGCTTTATGGTATTCCATAATCACAATGAAACGTCAAGCTAAAGATCACTACTCTTCCAAATGTGGTTTTATTTTCAGCGCATGTTGTGTTTTAACTCGACTGTTTTTTTGTTTCTTCCTGTAGTGTTAGTGTTTTTCTGTGTGGCACTTTCTGTTCCGGCTTTGCTTCAGTGGCTGGGGTGTGGTCTTCAGGTGCCGGGGCCCTTTCCTCACACAGCGTCTCTCATTTCCACCTCATCAGTGGGCAGCTCTTCCACCTACCTGCCTTCCTCTGCTCTCTGGTGCTCTGTGTTGTTGTGTCTCCTGTGCCTGAAGAACAAGCTGCTCCACCTGTGTGCCTCCAACCATGTAGCCTCAGCACCGTAACCACCCACCGCCCAGCCTCTCATCGTCTTTTTGTTTTCTTGTGAATCCTGGAGTTTTTGTTATTAAATCCCTTTTATCCTTTCCTGTTGCCTGTGTCTCGCTCCAGGGTCCAGTTAAAGAAAAACCCAAACCATCACATGATTGCTACAATGAACAATCACAATACCTGTTGGTTTCTCAGGAAACAAGCTAATGCAGAGAATCACAGCTAAATGTCAGTGATCTCTGTGTTCAGGTGCCCAGAGTATGGAGCCATATATAGTATGTTAAAGGGAAGAAGCTGCATCTGTCACTGGGCATGGATCCAATCAGTGGTTGCAGTTCATCTAATGTAAACTCTTTTTTATGCCTTAATCAACCAAAAAGAATAAATCTTTGTATTGTCACATACATTTAAAAATATTATTATCTTTATTTAGTGAATTTTATTTGACAAGTCTATGCATTTGTGGCGGATTAAAAAAAAAAAAAAAAAACATGGTTTGTTTACAGGAAGTCCAAGATGTTTCGATCACAAACTAAGACTGACTCTTTTTTCTTCCGTGGAGCAGCTTAGCAGTGCTGACACTCCGGCGGGGGGTGTTGGCTCCGTGGCTCTCTGTCTGCCCAGCCAGTCTGCCATGTGATACCCAGACAGTGCTCACAGCCAACAGGCTAAGTCTACCCTGACCACCTACTGTCCTCACATCCCTATCGGCTTCCCCCTCGCTCCTCATGAGGCCCGCGGCTACAGGCTTCGCTTCCATCCACACCATGCACACAGCTCGCCACTGTCCCCAGCTATGGGCTCCGGAGTGTCAGATCTGGGCCATGCTATGACACTCGGGGCTGGCTTTCATTCCACCCTCACACACTGACACTTTGTTCACTGTCACACTCCAGCAGGACGTGCTAAGAAAACAAAACTAAGACTGTTCAGTCGCTGCGATCCAACGCGCAAACACACACACATATGTAGGCACAAATATATACACTCTCACACATGCAGATGCACACACACACACACACACACACACACACACACACACACACACACAC
>JBBMOC010000166.1:313558-325425 GCA_037975185.1 Centropyge bicolor | reverse complement strand
CCTGATAGAGATGTGGAGAGTGAGCACGTATGCTGTCCTGGACTCAGTAGCCAATTTTCAGTAAATGAGTAGAACTTTATGCATGCCGGAAATGTTGCTTCATTTATTTTCTCCGTTCAGGGACAGTGTGTTTTGGCCTTAAGTCAGCCATTATATCATGTTATTTACAGTGATAAGAATATATGAAAGAGATTCTCCTTGAAAAAAAACCTGTCCGTCTTCTGCACATCAAATGAAGGTTCAGACTCTTGCAGATAGTAATTTAATACTTCTGAGGCCACCAATATTATTGGTATCCTTGATGTATTTTATGCAATTAGCCATGACCTATGCACTGCAGCACACACAAACATGCAGAGCTCGTGGACTTTATTGCTGTGTCCTCCTTGCACTCTTCACCCTGGATGCGTCAACCATTTAAGCGGGTGGGCAGATCAAAACAGCTGTGGGCTATGACTACAGCTTGGCTAATACACAGTACACACATATTCTACCATATATTTTAGCTCAGATATTACCACATGTGAATAAAACAGCACTTGCATAAAGAAAGCAAGGTCAATACAAAGCCCACTTTTTATTATAAAAACTATTAAAAGTTATTTTTTATTGATCTAGCCAAGGGTTTATTATTGATGATGATCAAATCATGCATTTATTCCTATAGAATTTTAAGGGGATTTTCATAATTTTCTCTGTTGTTCAAACTATGTATGCAAGCATGAATTACATGCAAATTAGTCAGCTGCTCCTGACGCTTCTGTAGCTGGATGGTTGTCAATTTCCACAGTGGGACGAATAAAGGCTTATCTTATGTACCTGATGAAGCCCAGACGATGAAATCATATGGTGAGGCATCTGAAATTGCACAGTCCCTAAATGCTGCACTAATTAGATGGAAGTAAGCTTCCGTCTAAATGACAGCGGTGGGCTGAAAGAAAGCGCTGAATAAAACGGTCCTGGCGTCAGACACAGTGACCTCCAAATAGATGGAAAATGTCGAATTGTTCGAGCTCCACGCCTGCAGCTGATACTACAGCCCAATCTCACTCCAACAGAGAAAGGTGTAAAGGGACAAGGTCACTTTCAGCCTTCCATTCTGAATGTCACATACTCAAAATGCAAAACTTATTCATTTAGTGGATTCTGTCTGAGCACTGCACACAAGCCTAAGCCAGCTGCACTTGCCTGAGTGGTCATGTACTAAGTACTGTATTAACACAGTATATGACAGATTCTGATGACCGGTCTCAAGGTTGACGAACTTCAACAAAGCTCAAATTCTTTATGGACAGTCATGACAGACAATCCATGTTAATACTGAATAGAATGTGAGCATAGAAAGTGGCTGCCCATCCTGCCTGCATCGCTTTTCACCAGTGATACTGTTGCAATGTCTGTGTTTGAGTTCTAAAGCGAAAAGGGCAAATGATCTATTCTGAGCTTGTTACATAGTGGGTCGCAGAGTACACTCTCACTCAAAGGCGCTCAGCAGAGATTTGACTTAAATAAAGATGCTTCAGCGTGTCCTTCCCCAAACCATCCCTCCAAATCGATCCATAAACAAGGTAGGAATGTTTTACACATACAAGCTGTGGCAGATGTTCTCTGAGCTTCTGTGTGGGCAGCCACTTCCTGTTTTCTATAGTGTTTAGCAAGACAAACAGACTAGAGCTAAACATGTTAGCAGAATACTTATATACAGGTAAATACAAACTGTCATTGACAAACTGAGGCCACATGACTATAAATTCCACTATATCAGTTTTTTTCCTGACCATTGTGAGGAAGCATTAAAATATTTCACCACGTCATTTTTCTTTTCTTCTATCCTCCCCCAAAACTATGCAGGAAAATAATCATTTATTTGTAATAAGGTTTAATGGAGATTCAGTGTCTTTGTGTTTGATCTTCTTATGGAATGATGACACAATTTATGACAATAACAATGATAAAGTTTGGACATTTTTTTTACTAACTTAGTCTGCAGTTTTTGGCTTGAACATAAACATACGCACCTATTTCCTACTGCAAAGAATTTCTTTGAGCTTGAAGAAAGTGGACATGAAAGTGGATGTCCTCTGGAAAAGAGGAAGCTAATGAGCGGAACAGAAGGGCACAAAAGCCACAGTGAAAGTGAGGCTGTGTTATCCTCCAAAGCTGAGACAACATCAATTATATGTTGGTGACAGGAAATGCAAAAAGTCTCTTCCATCAGCTGACCAGGCATCATCGTAGAGATACAGACAAGCATGTCTGCAAAGTTAAGTGTTTACATTTACATCTTACTCAATATATTCTTTTACCACAAAATATAATCCAGACCAGATCATGTCTGTTCAGTTAACTAACCAACCTCTGCTCTCTTCAGTCATTATCAGTTCACCCTTAAAAACTGGCAGCGTTATCACAGCATATATTGTGATTAATACTGATAATCAATATGGAAAAAATGATTGTGATGATTTTTTTTTACATATGGCCGAGCCCTATATACTGGTGAAGTGGATTTGTGCATGCAGCTGTAAAGTGTTTCCAATGGGTCTGAAGCTTCAGCCTCTGCAGGACAAAGCAGCAGAGTCTGGCAGACAGCTACCACAGATCACACTGCATGTATCTACCTCCTCTCCTCTCCACTACTCTCATCTCCTGTCCACACTTTTCCACTTTTCTCCTCCTCTGTGAGGAAGGGGGACGAGAGACAGATAAGGCTGCTTCCTCAGAAATTACCTATCACAGCTTGGCAATGTGTTCAGCACTGCTGTCTGAGGAATGGTGAATTTGTCAATCCAGTACAACTGAAAGGAATCTGTGAGCTCATTTTAGCTGTCATTATAAATGAGTCAAGTGCTGTAGGTGTATGGATATCAAGGTGCATGCTGCATAGCTAAAATGGGAAACAAATCATGCTCTGCAGCTTTTATTCAATTTTTTTTTTTTTTTTTTTACACCGAGATTAACCCAGAGTGAAGACCTTCACAACCTATGATCAGAGGACATTCATCACCAGCAGCACAGCAGAGCAGATTTGTATGGAGGTAAGATTGCTCTCTGGGGCTGGATGGCAGTCTCCCCCAGCTACACACTACAGTGGATATATAACTGCTACACTAGTTCTCTGCAGTGGTGCTATGAGAGCCCATCATAAATTATAATAAAACAGCATGGCAAGACCCAGCGCACTGTTAATACCAAATCTGCAGATATAAAGCACAGAAGTAATTGTATGTAATGTGTATTTATGACTTTCACTCTGCGGGGGGTGAGCTCATTCATTATCTCACTGGAAGAGAGGTGGATTTCTGTGGGAGTTTGTCAGTTATCCGCAGACCCTCCACTTGAATCGCAGACCACCACCAGCGAGCACTGCTCCTCTGACCCCAAATACAGATGATGAACGGCTCCGTCTCCGTTTCCGTCCAATATCTTTTTCATGTGAACCTTGGGCCTTCAGGGACCTCTCGTTCACAAAGGCAATTTCCATGATGTTCAGAGGCTGCAGTCTCTCTCCTATGCAGCGTAGCCCTTACTTTGGTTGACTAAGTGTTTATAAGAAACGTCTGCCTGCTCCACTCAGTGTCTGTGTATGCCTGGGAGAGATGTAGCACTGCTGTGTTGTGTTAATGTTTTATGCTCTATCTGGGACGCTTCTCTTCGTAACATGCCACAGCCTCACCGGATCACAGGCAAAGTGCTATGATCAGAACAGATGGTTCTGGGTTCACTCTCTACCACTCCGGCTTCCTGCAAAGCCCTCAAATAGACTGTGAAAGGTCAAAAATGCCAAAGGTGACAATTTCTCAGGTGTTAATTGTGAGAGTGAAAGTGTGGAAATACATGGTATATATTCACAGATGATGTAAATCTTTGATGTTTGAAGCACAACGTTTATATTTAGCAAATTCCTTCTCTTCTTAACAAGCCCTTAATCAGACAATACTTTGCAACTCTGAGACCTTAAATTGCGATGAAGAAAAGCAATTGCAACAAACTCTCTTGGCTTTGTATTTTGGGAGACTTTACTTCCATAGAAAATAACATCTACAGTCTACATTGCTTTGAAAGACTCGCTGATCATTTTTCAGAAAACACACTTCATCCACCTCTGAGATTATTCTAATTATCTCCATGTATATATGCCTGTCTGGTTTTCAGTGAGTCCAGACTATAGGAAGCAAACACTAATTCTCTTCATCATACTCATTACTGATGAAAACCTCGCTTTGCAACTTCCCCTCTAACTCAAACAGGACATGAAGACTTCGATGTGCTTCTGGGGTGAACAGAGTGGACGGAGTGACTAATGGAACATCTGCTACTACAGGACTGATTGTGACACCTGGGAAAAGGGCTGTGCCGAACACGTTGCTCCTCTCCAATCAGAGAGACGTTCCTCTCATCACACGAGTGAAATGCAATTCTCCATTATTACCCGCCAGCATCCTAAATGTCAGGCCTAATTTGTAAATGATATGCTACTTCTAATTACGCTGATATTTCCAAGAGCAAAACAAACCTCTCTCATTCACTCCCCGTCTCTGCTCCTGCTTTCTTTCCTTTTTTTACATTTAAAATATGACTGCCTTTTTGAAGAGAAGATCAATTCCATTTGAGCAGAGAACACTTAAATCTAACATTTAAAAACACTCCTCTACCAGGTGTCCTTTTAAATCCCGGGGTACTGATGTCCTGAAGGTTAGAACAGCCATTTATAAGAGTCAGAGAGTCACCAACTTAAATCACCAGACACGACTGGAAAACCTAAGTGGTGGAAATGAATGAGTAAAACACACCTCTCTCTAAAGAATCAGAGCACGGCAGTAAAACTTCTTCTAATGGAGCTGGCAAATGTTCACCTACACTGTGCACATTACAACACAGCAGTGCAGGAAAGTGCATGCCAGAAGGTGTGCAGCCCTCCCTCCACGCAACATGTGGAGGAGTGCAAAATAAAATATAAAAAAACTCATCCCAAAATGCTGGATTATGTTTATTTTATATTGCACTTTTAAGTTAAAAAAGATCAAAATAGTCATTACCCTCCAGTGTCAACATGTCAGTGGCAGTGGATAATAACAGATACTGAGGATGTGCAATGGTGATATATGAGTTTACCACATGGGTTAAGACAGCCTTTGAGCTATGTCAAATGAGTCTTGTGGCTCCAATAGGCAGCACTGGCCCTGAGGGTCAAACAATAGGTCATGCTAAGACATCTCCAGGGAGATGAAGGATGGTCCCAACATCTTAACCCACTGGGTATTACTATCATCATTAGAGATGTTTTTCACAACATAGCCTTGGGATAGAATAAATGAGCCTTTAGACAGAATAAATGACTGGTCTGAAAAAGGCCTTGCTTTACCACTGTAAGGGCAGAACTCCATGAGTCCCTGGCCTCCATTAAATGAGACAATGTGATTCTCTTCTGTGGCCTCCCCACGGCCCTGTCTCAGTGTGAGATGAGTTGAGTGTTGAGCTGCAGCCACCAGAGAGACGCTCAGACAGCCGTACCGACTTCAGCTACTACCATCCAGACGCCGAGACTGAATGAAAAAGTTGGCACGTTTGAACGACGCTGCATCTGGAGAGAGAGAACATTAAGGCTCCAGACGGTCTGGAAAAGGCGCGTGGGCTAGTCAGTCCTGATCCGAGAACCCCGACAAAGAGCCAGCGAGCGCAGGGCAGACTCAGGCATCCCATTAGCCTTTGAGTCTAAATGTCAGTATCTCCACTGGCCTAGTTCAGCAGGCTATTCCCCTCGCCCCCCCTGAGACCCACAGTGCAAAAATACAAACAGAAGCAGGAAAAATAATTCAAATGTCATGTGAGACGATAACAATGAAGTACAGTCTTTGTCTCACTTAAGTCTCCTGCTGATCATGCAGATTTCATTTATGGGAACACTGATTGATCACTGTTAAGATGTTTTTCAAAATGGCTTGAAGACAGCAGAGAAAAAATGTTTTTTTTATAACTGCAATATTTATGGGATCTATAACCTCTTCAGACTCCAACAGGCATGGTTGGTGCTGAGCAGGAAGCTTTAGATAGATTTCATATGTTACATCATACAGACTGTGACTGAATCCTTGTGGTCCTGTGAAGCTGTCTGTGTGTGTGTGTGTGTGTGTGTGTGTGTGTGTTCCTGTAAGTGTGTATACATGTACGAACGAGTGCATATGCTAGTGTGTGTGTTTCTGTGTTTGTTCATGATGCTCATTCCTGGTTGCTGCAGCCTGGGGCCCTGCCCTGAGAGTGGCCCTTGATGCCTGAGCGCTTTGTGTGACATTTCCTGCTAAAGGCCATTGCAAACAAAAGCATCTCCACAAGGAGTAACAACACAAATTCTCTACTACCTTCCTGGGTGAAATGATAACCTCATCCTAATCTCTCCCTCACAGATCTCTTTTTACAGCACGAGAAAACCTTGTCGTCCTCCTGCCAATTTTCCAGACTAAAGAGTTGACTTGAGAATCTCAGTGTCCTATTACTTTTCCTGTGAGCTCTATTCTCAGCACCATTAACTGGTGAAAGGCTGTCCAGGCGTTATGCATACTTGAGGTTAAATAGACTGCTTAAAGGGGAAAAATCTTTTTACTTAGCTTTAAGTAAACCTCTGCAAAGCAAGCTCTTTAAGATAGATGCCACAGTTGGTCTATTAAGGAGCCATAACGATGGAAACAAATGGACACTGAGGAGGACAGTTTGTGAGCCAACACACAACTGCAGACCAATTTATACACTCTAAACATGGCAACAGAAGCTAACTGGTGCCAAAAGACTCTCGCAGCACGCGACTGGCATGCAAAGCACTCGCTCTCTTACTCTCTGTCTCTGCACTAATTGCATGCGTGCTGTTTTAGCAGGCATAAGTATACTCTAGCCAATTTGTTGGACAATAGAATCACATTAACGACATCTGCATTGTTCTCCCTGCCCCAATCCATACCCTGCTCCCTTTCACTGGATCTCTCTCTCTCTCTCTCTCTCTCTCTCTCTCGCTCTCGCGCTCTCTCTCTCTCTCTCTCTCGCTCTCTCTCGCTCTCTCTCTCGCTCTCTCTCGCTCTCTGTAGCACACATTGCGTGCACCACTGGTTTGAATTTGAATGCCTCACCTCTCTGCTGTTTTCTATTTATTACCTTAAATACTCTCATCCTCCTCTCTCCTTATCTCTCCTATACATACATTCATATATTACATACAATAGAAAGAGTAGGAGCAATGAATGACAAGTCTTGGCTCATGCTTTCACCGTGGCAATATATTGCTCGCTGGGTTTTCAGCCACATCCAGAAAGGGCAACGCAGTTCGAGCCAACTTCCATCCTGATGCTCAGAGGCCATCCGTCGGGTTCCATCTTATCTCATCCTATCCCAAACAGCAATTAGCTAACCCAAGCCACCACGGTCTGAATCACATCCAGCATCTCTGGCCGCGGTTCACCATCCCATTACACACATTCCACGCAACTAACCTCCTTTTTATGACACACACACCCCTCCCCTCCCCTCCCACTCCAGCGAGGTTGCCTGGGTTGATGCTAACCTATTCACCACTGAATGTGTTCTGCAGTGCAGTGTGAAGGTTACACATCATCAAAGGGAGTATGGGTCTGAGAACAACTGGCAACCTCCACTGTATGTCGCCAGCCTGGCCACAGTGGTTCCAGCTTCAGCCAAGTTAATGGCAACATTTCCTCTCCATCTCAGCAGCACTGGGACACAGATACTGTGCACAGAGTCGAAGGGAAGCTGAGTGTCATGTGGGCTGCCATTTTTAAAGATATAAGCAGACATTACACTGACTGTTAGCACTTTAAGTCTGCACAGAAACATGATTTTAAATAATTAAAATCTACTGTATTTTGAAAAATTACAGTTTCACAGAGATGCCTTCCAGCAGTTGTTTGTGAATTAAGCTGCTGTTCGTAACTTTAAATAGACTGCATGAGTGAAATTAAATACAGAAATACATACATGGAAATTAAATAACAACACTCTTAAGCTCAATTACCCCTGGTAGAACTCAATGGGATGTGGAAACAACACACACACACATACACACACAAAGAGACAGCGGGAGAGAGAGAGAGAGAGAGAGAGAGAGAGAGGGAGAGAAGAGAGAGACAAAAGGACAAACTGAGACACATTGAGACTGATAAAAAATGCAGGAAACGGGTTTAGCCGTGGCTGCGAAGTCGCCAGGGAATTCACACAATTGTTGACTTCCATGTAGAGAGAGACAATGAGTTCAGCTTCATTGACTTCTACAGAGGCAGTGAAGCACAGTAATTACCATGGCTCAGACAGAGGAGGCGCTACCACCACAAACACTCAGCAGTGTGGACGCACAAAAACAAACACACACACACACACACACACACACACACACGGTAACCGTAACTACATTTTTAACTAATGCACACGGGCACGGAGGAGAGAGATACAGAAACAAGGTAGATATTATTCTTCAGCCCAAGAAGCAGAAAAAGAGCAGAAGTAGTTTCAATTGCAAGTGTTAGAGGTGGATAAACAATATCACAGGAGTGGGAATGTGCTACAGAATAGGAACACATAGACCGAGAAGTATGAAAAAAATGAGGAATGAGATTCCCCAAACAATCTAATCTGTCCTTGAGTGCCCTCCTACTGCAGCATTGTTCTGTCAGAGTCAGATAAGTTGGGAGGCGCTGCAGTGAGCGAACAGAGGAGAGGAGAGAAAAGAAAAAAAATCAATGAAAAGAGTCTCCACTTGCCACAGTAAAGGACTGAGGTGTGTGTGGGGGGGGGGGGGGAATAGGGAGAAAGGCGCGATGCTGAGAGTCTGACTTGTGTTGATCCTGGTCAGGATGTGAGCATTCTGTCGTGTCTTAAAAATCCAGAATATCATCAGAGGCCCCAGGTTACAAACACTTTTTAAAAATTTCCTTCATGTTTAAACAGGAGTTGTAATTCCAGGGCAAGTTCTCTCTGTGGCACAGTAAGAGGTGACAAAGAGAAAAGGAGCCCATTCCTCCAAGTCCAAGATAAGCAAATCCCTTTTCCCCTGATGATGACATGAGAATACTTTCTGCTTAATGTGCAGACGTCCCATCAGATAGTTGTAATATATACAACCTCTTTGTCTCCTACCTCAGGTCACCCATCCAGGCCCTGCTTAATTCATTAAACGCTATCTTAAGTGGCTGAACTGATGGACTTCCATTATTCAAACCGTTTCAGAGCAATCCTCCAATACAATTACCTCTGAGCACTGGTATCTAAATTAAAGTTAAATATTTAGAAAATCTCCCTAAAGCTGCGGGAGGGATGGGGCTAGATGTTTTATGTGTTCATTTCCAAGATAAATCTGACTGCAAACAGATGACGAAGAAAATAATTTGCCTTGGGTCTGTTCTGAATTTCCTGAGCGCTCTGGTGTTCTCTGTCCAAACATTTAGTGGTTAGGAAAGAAAGCATGCTTGTACACGATCACATTTGAAAGCTCTCACACACAGACACACACACACACCAGGACCTGATGGTGGATTTCCAACAGCACAGACTCCTGTCACCATTCTGGAAGAGAGGATATGAAGGTGATCCAAGTCTTTGGACGCAGCAAGACTGAACTAAGAACAGTTGCACTATCAGTGAAGGAGGCCATGCTCACACTGCTTGAACCAGTTGGTAAAAGGGGCCACTCTGTTACCGGGTAGAGTCTAAACTCCATACACATGGTGGGGAGTGAAAAAAAGACAGCAGCAAAACTAATGGGGATAATTCATCTATTCATTCCATCAATAATGCTAATTGCAATCAAGTACCTTAGTTTAGTCAGCTGGGCAGTTGTTGATCGTCTCACACAACAAGTCCACAAATTTGGCTTGGCTCAATGTGGCCTGACAAGACTCAGGCTTTGGCTTGGCTTCGGGACGCTGTCAACACGTGGATGAAAATTACTCGTCTACACATTGACAATAAGGTCAGACTTTATCCCAGCTCTCCTTCACACAAAAATCAACATGAATATTTCTGCACCTGACTGGACAAATGCCCAACTCGCTGGTCCGTCCTTGGGTTTTCCTTCAGCTTCTGAAACTGGAAAAACAGCTGGGGGGGGGGGGGGGTCAGTTATAACTGTTGTCATCACTAAACAACTTCCCAAAGCTTGCTCGCTGGCTCGGCGGCTGCTGCCAGGCTGCATCAATTATCATCCAGACTAATTTCTCATCTTAATAAACTCACATGGTTTAATGGAGCTTGGTGGGGGAAGGTTGTTGTGATCGTTCTCTCTTTGCACATTGAGCTACACAACTGGGTTAATTTACAGATAAAAGGCGCTAATAATGGATGAATAGTGTGAATTAGCTTACCAGACCAACATGGCAGTGTGCAGCATAATGTATGTGTCAGACTATGACAAATGAGTAAGATGATTTTCTTTCTATCTATCTATCTATCTATCTATCTATCTATCTATCTATCTATCTATCTATCCATCTATCCATCCATCCATCCATCGATCTATCCACCCATCTATCACACACTCACACACACAGAGCTACATGTTCCGTTGAGCGGAAGGAGTGTCTTTGTTTTTTGGCATAGATTAGTGCTTCAGCTGTGAGGAAAGGACAGCCCAATTTGTCAAGAGAGTGCATGGAGCTAATCACATCAAAGGAACTGCTACCCAGGCTAATATCAGCCCACGAGCAGGACGCCTGATTCATTAGTCTGCATCTGCAGGACAAATCACTTCGATGCTGACATACAAAAGCAACACACACGCGAGCGAGATCATCCCTGGTAAAACTTGCAGCGGGCTATTGACATGAGATAAACAAGGCTGAAAATATTTGATCTGATTAATTGGACGTGACATCATATTTAAGTTGTGAATTGTTTCCCATGCAGTGGCTCGCACCGTAAATCTCCACATGGCAAAGTGGTGCAATGCACTGCACCAATCATGTGCATGCAAATGTGTGCGTGCTTCAAAGAAAAATGGCTTTTTCCTCCATGGCACAGTTCCATTTAGACTCTCCTCTGCTCGAGTGGAAATATGGATCAAATGGATGAAAGATGTTTCCTCCTCTTCTCGACAAGAAGGAGCAAGCCTGGATGAAGAATATTGTACCGTCGTAGCAGACTTGTGCCCTTCAATGCAGTATCATTTGTCTCTATTTTCTCTGTCCAGCGGGTATCACATCCGACTCAGCATTTCCACACAAGCTCCTCTGAGAAGACAACCCCCCCTCCAGGGCTTCTCTGGCCACAGAAGAGATTATAGTTAAGGTAGACGACCACAGCTATTCAAACTTCTGGAGCAAAATGTTGCCCGTCGCTGGGCAGGAACCAAACCATTATGATGCTTATTTATTTAACAGAGTCATTACTCATACTGCAGCACATCAACCACAAGTGCTTTGGCTAGTCGAAGCTAGCAGCATCCAGCAAGAAGCTATATACAAGTCCTTTAATTTGAACAGCTCATCTTTACCAGTCCTGTCAACTCAGTGAAATGAGCGCTGTGTTTACATGTTTACATTGTTACATATCTAATAAGGGGGGGTCGCCAGTAATAAGGATGAGAGGGTGTGGAGCTATATAAAGCCTCTCTGATTGACAGCCAACTGCAGCTCATACGTGTTGCCTGTCACATGGCTGAGATGGTGTTATTACGCTCTGCCTCTGTTCCGTAAAAAGCTTTTCATCATAGATAGCAACAATGTTGTTGTTGCGAGGTGCTGTAGCAAGTCTTTCATCACCGTCCCACCGAGTGTCTTTATCCTGCTTTTCTATTTCATTTTCATCTGTTCATCTCATTCGGCGGAAAAAGAAAACAAACTTTCTCAAGTTCCATCTTCGCCAAGTGGCACCGT